>CM059304.1:4372500-4562500 GCA_030340665.1 Neosalanx taihuensis | reverse complement strand
TTCAAGTTTCCATTCTGTGTGATATCCCAGTAGGTGGGTATGTGTTGTTCGTCTATGGTGAATATGTGAGTGGCGCCATTTCTAGCCAACAACCAGACAAAACGCTTGCTGCGGCGATGGCCGGTCGTAATATTGATGTTGCACAGCAACGTGAAATGTGCTTTGTCAATTCGAGCATAAACGGCAGGACTATCGCGCAGGGGTCAAATGTACACAACTTGAACCGCTGCGTCAGCCCTCGTTACAACACCAAAACGTTGTTCGAATCGTCCGAGAACATGTGGTTCAGTAATGTGTACACGCTGTAATACTGGCTGAACTCGTTCCCACCGCGAGGAAGTTCTCCTCGGCTCTAAACTCCGCCCTTCCCCTGTACGTGCGGTCTTTCACCTGAAGATGTTAGTGCAGTGGTTCTTAACCTTGTTTGGGGGGTACCGAACCCCACCAGTTTCGTATGCGCATTCATCATATGAGTCTTGACCTCCGCGAAAACCCCTGAGACCGACTCACCGAATCCCTGGGGTTCGATCGAACCCAGGTTAAGAACCACTGTTTTAGTGCCACTGGACTGGAATCAAGTGATTGCATGTTTGTCGTTGTCAATTTTACGTACTAGACCCATGCTGCCATCTGCTGGACAAGACAGGATTAAACCAGCCATTTCTTTCAAACGTGTAATACTTTTTATTGACCACATGAGGGCAGCAACTCACCACTTAACATGCTTTTGTTGCTCAATCTCCTGTTTATCATTTTAGTTTCTCGGGGGAGAAGGAATCCCCGTGTTTGCTTGGTCTATCCTGCGTTTTTCGTTTTGTCATTGTTTGAATGTTTCGTGACCCAATCTATGGAAAGATCCCTGACCTGTTCACCAGGTTATTCTGAAAGTGACAAATGTTCTAGCAAAAAGCAAAAGGAACAGTTCTAAAGTGCTGTTCAGCCCATCGACGCCACAAGAAGAACACTGCAAAACCGCAGCATGAAGCGCTGTTGTGAAGATTTGAATAAATACTCTTTTTGCAGACGCTTTTATCCAAAGCAACTTACAGGAAGTTCAGGGACACTCTCCCAGAGAAAAGTAGGGTGAAGTGCTGTGCCCAAGGACACAACATCGTATTGGCACAGCCAGGTTTCAAACTCAAAACCATGCACTCATGAGGCCAACGCCTTAACCAGATGTGTCATCTGACTCTTCATTCAGGGAGACCCTGATAGGTTGGGTATTGGTTGGCCAATACCCGATACCAAATTCTGAGAGGTCCTTTGATAGGGAAGTGTTCAAATGCTGTTCAAGATGAAGGGTGTCATTCTATTCAAAACTCATCGAAACCTACCTGACCTTCAGTAATGTCACAGGCAGACAGCTGGTTGTTGTTTAATAGGCTGTGAGTAAGTGGTTAGAATTTGTTTCAGCATTCCTGAATCAGTATCTACCATCACTACCGGATAGGTAAAAGATAAAGCCATATGAAACTTGACTAACAACTTCAGTTGATGTTGTTTTTACACTTTGTAAAGCACTAATGTGTGTGATTCTTTTCCAGCTCTCAAACAGATTTTTTTGTATTTATATATAACTTAAAATGCTAGAGCTTAATGCATGTCACATACTTAGACGACTTAATACTGCATGTTTTTACAGATAATGTTTTACATTATAAGACGTTATCTCAGAAATAAATTCTAAATTTATGTCACAGTTAACTGTAGGGGTGTATATTTTGGTATACATTTTTTATATATAATCTGTATTTGGTATATATTGTTTGATCTGTGTCTGGTTACTCTGGTATTGGGGTGTTCCCAATGTGGATGGTGAATGAGTTTATCTAAGTTCAATCATAGGAGGATCTGGGAGTTCCGGGGTAAAAACCTTAGTGATGTGGTCACTGCTGTGATGATAAGCTCAAATGGAGGCCAAAGTTCCCCCTCCCACTCGCAATCTACCACCTCTTCCTATGACCAGAGACTTGACCCCGAGAGTAAAATGTCGGTTTCATCACAACACTTCATCAGATTTTTGGGTTAGGATCAGGGTGTACATTTGTCTTTTCCACTCATCACTGGGAAAAACGATTATGATCATATGATCAGATAATTCATATATTGAATGCAATACATTTTTGTAAAAGTTTTGTACAATTATGATTAGCTGCTAATGGCACATTCATGGCATATGTTTATTAAAATTAATTAAAAAAAAAACAATCACAGCGCTCAAACTGAATTTAAAAGGAACATTTCAATTTAAAAAAAATCATCTCAATGGATGTACCACAGGTCAAAGGACATCATTATATAACTTCATATTTGGATGAAAAACATGGTGTGTAAATTGCACAGCAATTACAAATATCTATGTTCCACAGGAACATTTCTAAGGCAATGTGTGAAGCACTTACTTCAAATAGATCGAACACATTATTTTTTGTACAAGCCACAACACATCTCAATAAAAATCATGTAATATGAACATGACAATAAAATTAAAATCAGAAAGAATCGTAAAGTCTTTAACGCAAGACAGTTGAACATGTCTACAAGAAGCAACTTTGTGCAACATTTATCTGACAAACGTCTCAATATCGTGAATCTGGGGTACATCATTCAACATTTTAAACTAAAGGAACTTGACTTCAGGCCCAGAGTTGACTGTTGACTTAGCTTACGACCATCATCTCAGTCTCTGATACATCTGAGGTTTAGCAATTTACTGGGCAATTCATGAAAAACATTAGCATTTTGCTATGCTAAACGAATTAGCGCCCCTGGAACGTCAGTGCTCTCCATGAGCCCTGTTAGCTCTGCTAGCGTGTGCTGGCCGTGCTAGCGTCTGCTAGCCATGCTAGCTGGTAGCCATGCTAACGTGCGTTAGCCGTACTCTGAGGCCGGGGGTCCTCTCACAAGGCTGTAGTAGCCAGCCAGGGCCGCTGGGTCGATGTACAAAGACCCCTTCCGTCTCGTGTGGTCGGAGTCCTCAGAGTACAAGGAAGATTCTGGAACAGACCAGAAGAAAACATCAGCACGACATAAAATGACAGGAACCATGTAGAACACAGAAAAACGACCCACGGCAATAATCCTACCACTGAACCACTGGTGCTGCTAGCACCACCCCCCTCCCCCACAACCTCAGGCGGGTGTGCCCCGTTTCCCCTGCCCACCCTGGGTGGTGTCCGGCTGCTGGCTGTGCTGGCGCAGCAGGGGGTGCGAGGCCTCTTCCATGGCCGAGTCCAGGCTCCAGCAGCGCGGCTGCTCCTCCCGGGGGGGGTTGATGGCCTCCTCCCGCAGCAGCTGGGAGGCCGAGCTGCGCAGGGCCGGGTCCCGAGCCAAGGCTCGCTCCAGGAAGGAGCGCATGGCCCGGCTGCAGTCCGCCGCGATGTCCTCCAGGGGAGGGGCCTGCTTGTGGATCTGAGGAGGGGGGGGGGGGGAGGGGGGGATGGGGAAGGTGGGGGGAGTAGGGAAGGGAATCACCCAAACAAACCAAAAAAAAAGACATGATCAGAAAGAGGAACGCTGCCATAGCAGAACAGCTGATGCCCACAAAAACTCTCCCAAACAGGTGAGGCGAACTTCAGTACGATCAGTAACGCACATCCCCTCCGGTCTCTGGGCAAAGTTCCTACAACCTGCCACCGGTTTCATGCAGAACCCTTTCATTTCAAAGACTGCGCAAACATCTGCAACCCGCTGCCGCCTGATAAGCCGTACAGCAGGATTAGAGGGCCCCCATGAATCAAAGTGTCAAACAAGGTCCAAAGACAACCCATTAGCTTGCGATGAAAGGCATTTAGGCAGAGTTGCACAGCAGCGCAGTGCCTGCTGGACGCTGGGGGCATGTACAGACATGCCCGCTCGCCTCAGACATGTTGCTGTTTGCAGCGTCACATGATGAGGTGCTAAAGTGAATCCAGACTAGGCGTGAAGTGGAACTGGGTCATTCATTTTTGGTGATCCACGGATTGCCGAGCAGTTAGCAGGAAGCCAACTTACTATGTAGAGGTAGGATGGGTAGGCAGTGCGCGGGTATCTCCTGACCCAGGGAGGACTGCCGGTCTGCATGTGGATGATTGTTGTGCCCAGACTGTAGATGTCCGTCTTGGTGTCGTGGCCGTGGCACTGAACCACCTCCGGGCTCATGTACATCTGGGAGAGGAGGAACAGACAACCGATGTAAGAGGTCTGTATTCAGGTTAAAGGTTAAGAGTTTTGGGGAAGCACTGGACTGACTATTTTCTCTCTCCCTCTCTCTCTCTCTTAGACTCAGCTGGAAATTCCAGCCTGGTTCCTCATAAGGTCAGGCGGTAGTGCTGGCTTCTTGCATGTCCATTTATTTGCTTCCAAGTTCTCTCTCTCTCTCCCCCCCCTCACTCTATCTCTCTCTCTCACTCACCATCTCCTTTATTGACTCCCCCTCCCAGTACTCTTTCAGTACTGTTCTCTCACTCTCTCTCAGTCTGTCTGCCCTGGGAATTTCCAGGCAGGTCAGGAAAGGGCCATGACAAGACACACAGGCAGGGGCTGAAGGGGCCGATGAAAGGAGCAGTGAGAGATTCTTTGCTTTCCTCATTGAAATTCAAAGCTTGGTTTAAGGTTTAGGTTGGTTGAGGGGCAGTTCTATGGGCATATGTGAAGCCCTCTGTGACATTGCTTAAGAGCTATACAAATAAATGTTGATTTGATTTGGTTTTCGAATCATTTACAAAAATAATACTACATTAAAAAGAAGCAACACATCGCTGAAATGCCTCTCTGGCGTGATTATTTTGCCGCATCCTTCAATCTGCGCAAAGATTTTCCAAAACATCTCTGCGTTTGCATGCTCATGCTTCTAGCTCGCTTCTGACCAACAAGAAGAGAAGTGAGCCACCGAACGTGGAACTTGTTTGAGTTTCCTGGCAAATTCCGCCCTGTGAACCAACCTTTCCTGTCTTCCAGTAAACACGCCTGCGCAGGTACCATGGCGATGAGACAGGAGAATGGCTGACTCACCTCTGTGCCTCGCAGGTCCCTGGGAGTGAACACCTTCTCTGTCATCTGAACCGTCAAACCAAAGTCCACCAGCACGGCCTTGTCCGACATCAGGACTATGTTGCTGGCTAAAGGGGGAGAAGAGAGATTTAAAAAAAGTGGGTTATGAGCTCTAATTTCTTTTTTTTTTCCTTCTCTTTTTTTAATCACGGTTCACTCAAAGAGTGAGTACGTAGGAACTGTACATAGCTGGCAGTCCGGGTGCAAAACAATGAAATATCTGTCATACACATGAATCTTTTTGTTTGCATTGTACGAGGAAACGGCTTTGCTGTGATACACCAGATATGAGGAACTGGGTATTAAATGTAGTGAAAATAACGCTAAGTCAACCTCCGCTCTGATCCTTTGCTTTTGACTGAGTTACAGGAAAGGGGAACGGGCAGACTATCTAAACAAAATCCTGAAGAAAGCAAACACATCATGTGTTTTGGTAGATACATAAAAGGCTGGCCTTTACGGAACCTCACGCTCCACCTCACGATTCACTTCACTGATTAAAAGGACATGTTGGGTTGGACGCGCACGGCAAACTTCACAGGCACAAAAGCCTGTTTTTGTAGTTACTCGCTCGACCCCCCCCCCCCCCCTCCCGCACTGCATTTTCAGCCGGCTGGAGGAAGGACTGACTGGAAATTCCACAGACCATAGCAGCTCTTGTGCCAAGTCCTGATGTGCTGACTAACAATCTCCGCGGATTCAGACGATCCCTGCGTTGCTGCGGTTCCTCAGACGCACACCCCACTGTTCCAGCCTCCCTGCCCTAACCCTAACCCTAACCCAAGTTCCAGACGGCCTGGAACGTCCTGTATTCCATCCAATCACAGCTTGTGGCCATAAGAAGCCCTGCTGGTAAGAAATGTTCGCAGATATTCAGACCACAGCTTCCTGTTCCACTGAGGGCCTTAGTAGGAGAACACAGATACCATCTGATTAAAGCATGCTCGTTGTGGTGCACAGTTCTCCCTGAAGCCTGACACCCTATATGGTCATAACGGACGTTGAGAATGAGAAAGGGAGGGGAGAGAACCAGCCAGACAAACATAGAGATAATTCTTTGGTGTTTACAACGCTGCTTCCTGGAACCTGACAACCTGTTTGGCCCTACCGCGTACCACGTTCGACGTTGACAGGAAAAAGAAGGCATAGCACGTTGAGCGGCTGAGACATACCAGGCATGGTCTGTGAGCTGCGAGGGTGGAGTGTGTGTGTGTGTGTGTGGGTGGGAGGGAGGGAGGGAGGCTCGCGCACGTACGTTTGATGTCGTGGTGGATGACGTTGTGGGAATGCAAGTATTCCAGGCCTCTGAGAACGTGCTTGGTCACCCAAATGATCTCAAACTCCCGCATGGGCCCGCAGCTTTCCAGCTTCTCTAGAACCGAGCCCCCCTCGCCCGCCTCCATGAACAGGTGCAGGTTCTGGTCCCACAGCACGGCGCCGTACAGCTCGGCGATGTTCTCGTGACGGAACCGCGCTTGGATTTCCACGTCAGCAGGCTTGAAGTGCTGTATGGGGATCTAGATCAAACAAGACAAGGAAGTTGTTTACGGCATGCCATTTACTCAGTCCCATTAGCTAAAGTCTCCAACAATAGTCTATAGTTGAGGATGAACAGGGAACACCATTTGAATGCACCAGGTAAACTGCTATCATGCCAGACGATAGTCAACCCTTGATGGTGTGGGGGAGTTGGGGACTTGTGTGGCCACTCTCGCTTACCAACCTGCAGACCCACTAAAGTAGTAACAGAGCAGGAAGTCACTCCCTTCCTGTGCGTAAGAAATCCCCTTTGTAAGTCAAATGAAGACCACGGCCCCACCCCAAACTTAGCGAATGCAGATGACTGGAGACTTTTGACGTCAAAACTGAATCTGCGTTTACAATTTAATGACTGTGAGGAATTTTTTTGGTCCCCCCAGACACCTTCTGCTTGTCGTCCCAAGGGGCTTTTGGTAGAGTGTCCTGTGTGCTCAATCACCCTTTCTGCTTCTCCTTCTTAACTGGCTTCAGTCATTTCCATGTTACACATCAATAAAGTGTTTCTTATCAGTTCCTGGGTAGATGCAATGGGTTTGAGTTGGTTCTTGTTACCTGGTATTCACTACTGGGTGTAGCTCAAACATTGGCAAACACTGTTAAGTACTTTTACTGTTTCCTTGGAGAAGATTACTCAAGGTTACTCATCAGGCGGAAGGATTCCTGGCAGACTTGGGACTCTTGCCTCGCTAATCAAACATGCCAGGAATTCCTGGGCTGAACTCACCAGTTTACAAGCCATTCTTTTCTTGGTCTTGGTGTCCTGGGCGAGGTGGACCTTCCCAAACGAGCCCTTTGGCACCAAGCCCAATCCGGGATTCTTGTACGTCAGTTTCCACGGAAAAAGAAGCACGTCCATGCCGATGTGGTAGCGCTTGTTCCTGAGAGCCATGTCCTTCTGTCAACAAAACAACCGGTGAAATTAGTTCACTTTAGCCTGAGGAAAGTTGGCAAGGTCTATTACCAAGACATAAGGAGTTGTGTGGCTGAGTGGTTAGGAAGTTGGGCTACATATCAGAAAAAAGAGTCCTTATTAGTCCCACAGTGGGGACATTTCACAGGCGCACACATGTTCAATGCATTGGCCGGGAATTGAACCCTGGTCTTTCGCACATGGTAGACAAGAATCCTAACACTGAACCACCGGTGCTGCCTAGAAGTTACCTGGTTTGAACCCTGGCTGTGCCAACATGAAGTTGTGTCCTTGAGAAAGGCACTTTGCTTGCCTCAGGGGGGAATGTCCCTGTATTTGCTGTGAGCCGCTCTGATAAAAGCGTCTGCTAAATGACTCAGTGTAAGGTAAATGTAATAAAGCACAAGCCCACTAGAACATTTAAGCAGGTGAATTCAAAACATGTAGCCTGCAGCATGTGTCTTGTGACAACTACAGATATGATCTTTAATCTCACCTTGTTGAGCAACACACCCATTTCCTGGGGCAGATGCTGCAGGGCTTCCAGCTGCATGTCAGAGATCCGATTGACGAACGACAGGAGCTCCGTCACCGTCCCATAGCGGACCCCCCCACCGCCGTTGTCCTGGCAACTTGACCCCGAATCTCTAGTTTCCTCATGTTCGTCCATCTCTTCCTGGGACATGCCCTCGTCAAAAAACTCCCCGGTGTCCACGTCCTCGGCGTTGTAGAGATGATCCATCGCTGTTATGATGTCCTCTAGGTTCATATGCACCATCAGCAGTTCTATTCCGGAGTGGTCGTATTTGTAATCCATTATTGTATTTTTTTTGCCCGGTTCTAGAAAGAGATATGGGTGATTAGTTTGAGAGACAGAGGTTTAGGTCCATTGCACAAACTGTCTCAACATGTTCTGCGTGCAGGTGCTCTGCAACTGACCCGTTGCCTGCCTCCGACTGCAGCTCCAGCTGTAGAGGGAGGAGCACCAGGCAAACCAACTGGATTCCCATGCAAATGAAAGGGAATTTCACAACAAAGTTGGGAAGCCCCCTCAGCAGCCCCCCCCCCCCCCCCAGCAGCCCCCGCCCCCCTCAGCAGCCCCCCCCCCCAGCAGCCCCCCCCCCCCCCCCTCCGCACGCGCACATATTTTCTCCGCATCCAAACGTGGACTTTGATCGTCGCGCGGAAGCGCGTCCATTCCTCGCGCTCCTCGCACTGTCCATGTTATATAGCCTAGCATCACCGATCTCATGCATAACTTCAAAACGCAAAAAACAACCCAGAGCCATACAGTTTAAGTGATGGTCCGTGGGTTAATACCCTAACCCAGAATATAATAACAAGGGGTATAGCATAAAATACAATATTGCTCACTTGCCTTGGTCTGTTTACCAATAAGAGGTCCGGTTCTTCTCACTCCATTGCGTCGGTATGTGAGGGTTCACTAACTGAGTTGACTTGAACTGTACAGAGAGGAAGTGCAGCTGTGACATCACATCAGTGTGTTTCGTTTTCCTTTCCATTTGCCCATTGTTTCCCCACCAAGACAAGAGACAAGTGCCCGATTTCTTTCGATAGCCTTCTATGACTTGCAGTTCGTCAACTTCCATTAAGTACCATATGAATTTCCTATATATCTCAATGACTTGGACCATGCATACCTGATATAGAGTGCTATTGCATTCATTTTCATTCCATTGTCGTCTATCTCTCTCTCTCTCTCTCTCTCTCTCTCTCTCTCTCTCTCTCTCTCTCTCTCTCTCTCTCTCTCTCCCTGCCCCCCTCTCTCTCCCTGTCTCTCTCTCACTGTCCCCCCCCCCTCTTTCTCTTTCTCTCTGTCTCATCCCCCCCCCCTTTCTCTCAATTCAGTTCAATTCAGCCTTATTGCATGACAGTTATTACAACCGTATTGCCAAAGCTAGGGGCACAGCAACAGATACAGACATCAACAATGTCACAAGGAAACAGCATAAGGAACCGTAGCTAGTATCATACAAAATTAAAGTAAATAAGATGTGTGCGTTTGTAACAACAAAACTCTACACTCTGAACTCTGAAATATGCTATATTTACCAAACTATACACTAATAACACCATTGGTCACAAAGTAACTAAAAAGGCTGGATATATTAAGGTGGACAATTTACATTGTGGGTCGATGGCAAGATACTGAGGTTGGTTACAGTGTACTCATGTTTCCCCTTATTTCATGGCATTCTTGAAGACATCGTCCAGATAGGGAGGCGGGTCTCTCTCTCTCTCCCTCTCTCTCTCTCTCTCTCTCTCTCTCTCTCTCTCTCTCTCTCTCTCTCTCTTCCTCTCTCTCTGGCTCTCTGTCCCTCTTTGGCTCTCTGGCTCTCTCTGTCTCTGTGTGTCTGTCTCTCTCTAAATACAGTATTACTCCTTTTCATCATTTGACTCCTCTCTCCTGCCATAGAACAGAACACGCGCATGCGCCGTGTCCCTCCGCTCCAGCGCAGCAATGGCAGCCTCCTTCGGTGTGTGCAGGTTACACATGAGTGGAAGCCGAAGCCTGTCAAAGTGCCTCCAAACCTACGATTTATTTGTTCGAAGACAGTTCGGACTAAATAACGTAGCCTCGCAAGCCAAGGCATTGAATAAAACAGATGAAATAGGTATGTGTCTCGATCTGCAAGGGACTGTCCCGTCCAAAACGTGTATATGACATGCCCGTTTAGATTAGTTGGCTTCATAATATTCACATTTCATGACCTTTCTTAACACGATCTAGGCATAAGGCTTATATCACTAACGGTAAAACAATAACATTGCTCGTTCACAGAACCGAAGGACAGGATCAAGTCGTTTTATCTGGTCCTGGAAGAGAGACGAGAGCAGGCGGAAAGATCTGTCCTCATCAGCTGTCAAGCCAAAACCAACGAGAATAAGTTTATGAAGTATCTTTCCAGACATGGACCCATCAACAAATGCTTCTTTTATGAAAGCTACGTAAGTTTGTGAACGATGGGCAACCGTGCCATCGAGGGCCAAGAGGGTGCAGGTTTTCACTTCAGGCAATACTACTCATGCAGATTCCTGGTCCTGATTTCACTAAGTAGAGAAACTTGTTTTTGAAATCAGCTGGTGTAGTGCTTGGTTGTGATGAAGAAAGTGTTTTGTCTCTCCATAATCTGTGACAGAGTTCTGGATTAAATAAGTATTTAACAACCTGCAGATTGAGAGAGAGAAATGACCAGACCTCTGACCACAAAATGAAGACAGTACAAGGCTTAGGTCTCCATCATGTCTCCCTCTCCTCTGAAGGTGAGAGGACCATAACCATAAACATAGATACTGACAGTCAGGCTGTAATGATGTTACAACAGTCTTCAGAGAAGGTGTGTTCTGTAGTGATTAATATAAGCACACAGGAAATCAAATTACTTCCACAGTTGACACAGAAATCGGCACCCTCTTGGCCCTCTGGCACGAGTCGACACCGCTGCACCAAGGCATACATTAGTAAACATGTTGCATATGTGCATCTATTTCACGTGTTGCCGATTGCACGATACCTAAATAAGTCGTTCTGCAAGGGTCATGAATTGCATCGATTGTGAAACGGCACCGGCGTTTTATAACTCTCGCGTCGCTCCTGCGCCCTTCAGGGTACGTACGCGGTGGTGGAATTCGCCAACAAGGAGAGCATCGCGTCGCTTTACGAAGGCGCCGCCATCCCGACGGTCAGTCACGAAGCCATGGTGCCGTTCAAATCCAGGCTCCTCGCTCTCCGAAATAACGGCCCAGCAGACCTGTCCGACGGCAGGTCGCTTCCCCAGTGCCAGCCCCAGACCACCATCCCCATCAATGAGCTCATACAGAGACTATCCAAGGAGGAGAGCGTAAGTGCGGGCAGCTACATTCGCCACAACATCATCATTCCCTGGATGATTTAGTCCAAAGCAATGTACAAATAGTGCAGGTAGCAGGGACAACATGACAACCATGGGTCAGATGTAAGTGTGGAATGTGCTGGGTGTGTACATCTAAATGTACCGAATTTTTCTATTAACGGACATGTTTGTCTTAGTTTCCTACCTTTTTATCGTATTCTTTTAATGCACCTGAAAGGATGGCATCAAATTTTCCTGTACAGTGTACAATGACAATACACATTTTCATTCATGGGAATCGTTCTATCTGTTTCGGGGGAGGGCACTTTATCGTGGGGCCAAGCTTTCCCTGGGAAACCTCAGGTTCACGTGTGGCTTGTCTTGGTCTTCAGATAGACCAGCAGATGCTGTCCCTGATGGCCGCGTACCAGCTGACCGAGGAGAACGTCCGCCTCCGCTTCCTGGTCTGCTCGCTGCTCCAGGACATCACCGCCGCCTACTTCCCAGAATGCCTCGTCCGGCCGTTCGGCTCCACCGTCAACGGCTTCGGGAAGCTGGGCTGCGACCTGGACATGTTCCTGGATCTGGACCGGATCAGCGGGAGGGGGGTAAAGGTAAGGACAGCGGGTGAACTCTCTGCCTCCTCATAGCTCCCTGTGTTGGCCGAGGTCAAGGCACCAGGATGGGGACCACCTGATGGTGGAGACATGGAAGGTTCAGCTTGGGACAGGAGGGTGTCTTTCAACACTGGGGAGAAGGGAGAAGACTCAGTACCATATTAAAGTCTTTGTCACCTACATGGTGGTCAGATGGCTCAGCAGGTTAAGGCGTTGGCCTCATGAGCAGAAGGTTGTGAGTTCGAACCCCTGGCTGTGGCTATGTGATATTGTGTCCTTGGGCAAGGCACTTCACCCTACTTGCCTCAGGTAGAATGTCCATGTACTTAATGTAAGTCGCTTTGGATAAAAGCGTCTGCTAAATGAGTATTTATTATTTATTTATACCTCCACACACACACACATTAATACAGTTTGTGTGTGGTAGTCTAACAGTGCAAAGTTAATATATTTCGCTTTATCTTTTCATGTATTTCTCAAAGCATTTTCTTTCTTTCGCTTTTCTTTTCCGTTACTAGCACTTCGGCAAGGTACTGTATATATACACAGTGCACGCACACACAGGCGCATACATGCACAAAGGATGTTTACATCCTGACGTACAACTACGTACAACTAAGAAATATGAGGTTGTAAACTCCTATCACGTTTATTGCTTCTGTACAGTCGGTTTTCTTGGTTTTTCTTGAACGCTATGCAGCTGAAAAGATAGTAGGATCGTTTCCGAAGTGCTGCGTAACCTCTTCAAACAATAGACGAAGCGTTGTCGTTTGTCCACGATGTGTAATAGCGTATCTAAGGTATCTAGGCAGATTGCAGTAGATTGTCCCAGCGCTGTTGTTTTGGTTGCTGATAAGTCAAAGGAAGCATTTGTTCAGGCGTAGCGGGAACTTCTGCTCACTGCGGTTTGTTTACGTCGGTCAAATGGGAAAATCCCATTGAGATGTTTAATCACAACTCATCGGTTCAGCACACGCGCAGAAGCAAACACCGGCCCAGGTGACCGATGCAATCACCACAAGGCCTGGTGTTTTCTTTCAGGCAGTAACAGGGTCAATAACACACACACAGGACACATTTGAGTATCCAGAGTGCAGCGTTTAATACCATCTGTCAGTCCACCCTCCTCAACAGGAAGTCCTCTTCCTCCGTAAACTCGTCTGTCCCCTCTGCCCATCTGACCACCATGGGGAGTAGAGCATTCAGCCACTCTGCCCCCCCCCCCATCTCTGGAACTCAATACCAGCCCCAAATTAGAAATATCGATTCATTTCCCCATTTCAAATCGCAACTCAAAACACATCTCTTTACGACTGCTTAGTCCACTTAATGTCATTTGCACTTCTTCTGTCTGTTGTTTATAATGTTGTTGTATTTTTAAATGTTTTTTTTTTGTACTTCTGTACAGTGTCCTTGATTGGTGAGAGGCACCTTGGAAATAAGACGTATTATTAATATCATTATCATTAACCATACTAGTGCACTGTGCTAGCATGTGAATGGCAAGACAGGGAACTAGTTCAAACACACCAAAGCTTGCGGTCCATAAGAAGCCTTGAAGTGCTTCTTTGTGCCAGATTCCTTTTCATTGAATGTAGCCAATCATTTCGGAGACACTTCAAGAGCAACTTACGGTACAGGAGAGATTTGAACCAGGGACCTTGAGATTCGCAGTCAAGCGCTCAAATCATAAATCGTAACCTTCTCAAGCTATGCCGACGTCTTTCCGCAAAGACTGCCGGCTTGTGTTCTGTCAACTGACATTCTTATTTATGTTGGGAGAGCACAAAGAATGTGGCTCGAGATGCTGCATAGACTGCGGCTGGTGTTCAGAAGGGTTTTAATACTTCTGTTACGTGTATTGTTATTCATTGATGTAATGTAAAGCACCCGAAGCTGCAGTTCTTGTATGAAATGCGCTATTAGAAACTTTCTTATTATGTTCATTATGAATATAATTATGATATAACCACTGAGCTACCCCCTTGTGTTTCCCTCCAGCCCAAGTCAGGCTATTCCCTGGAGTTCCAGTTGAAGAGGACCAACTCGGAGCGAGCCACGACCCAGAGCATCCTCTCCGTCATCGGGGAGTGCGTGGACCAGTTTGGGCCGGGCTGCGTGGGGGTACAGAAGATCCTGAACGCCCGCTGCCCCCTGGTCCGCTTCGCCCACCAGCCCTCGGGCTTCCAGTGTGACCTCACCGCCAACAACAGGTAGGCCGGACGAGCGGCGACGGGACCCATCGCTGCTCTTATTCGAGACGCCGTTCGCGCCCTGGTGATGGATATTCTCACGTACAGTAGACTACAAATCGAAGGCCGCTCGTTACATTTACATTGAGCCGTTCAGCAGACGCTCTTATCCAGAGCGACTTACAGCAAGTACAGGGACGTACCCCCCCCCCCCCCCCCCCCCCCCCTCCCCGTGGAAAGTAGGGTGAAGTGCTTCGCCCAAGGACACAACGTCATGTAGCCATAGCCGGGAATCGAACTCGCAACCTTCCGATCACTAGCCCAAAGCCTTAACCGCTGAGCCAAAAAACTCCTCAGGTATTTCGATTTGTGAGTTTGATTGTAGGCTGTTTTATTATTTTGTTCATTTGTGACAAATGATACCAGCTCAACAATCGGATGGAAGTGACGACTCAGCCCTTTAGACCCATCTGCACAAACGCTTTAAACTGACACCCCTGTTCGGTATTAGACAGCAACCAAGAGTGAATTGACCCATTGACACCCCCCCCCCCCCAGCAGAATAGCAACGATACGAAATGCCAGCTTCTGTTTCTGTTTGGCGTCGTTGCACACAACCAAAACCTCTTCACGCGCTAGCTGTGCGGTCGGAACCAGAAGACATCTTGGCTCCATTAGCGTTTCGCAAGCTGAAACTCCCGTCTACTAGGAGCGCCTTACTAGACAGATACAGCCATGTGTGGCTACCGTAGGGGAGAGAGAGAGAGAGAGAGAGAGGGAGAGAGAGAGAGAGAGAGAGAGAGGGGGAGAGAGAGAGAGAGCTTGGTTTTATTTCACTTCCTTCTCTCGGATACTGTGGTCTCAGTTGTCTGAAACACACACCACACACACACACACACACCACACACACATACCTGCAACGTTCAGAAACCAGACGTTTTTGAAGGAAATGGTAGGGTAGTCACCAGGCTAGTGGCCACCAGGGATGGTTTCTATATGGATCTCTAATCCAATCTAATGTTTTAAGTTGGGGGTCAAAGGTTGGGACACACCGTCCCATCCAAATGAACAGGAAAACGTGTCAAAACCTTTGACTGGTAGTGTACATCGATACATACAGTTCATATGCATACTATTGTACAGGTTATACAGAAGAAATCATATGAATTCTGTTGTGCAATATCAAGGACTTAAAGCAGCTGATGGCTGGTACTTTTCACATGTGTTTGTATTGGGTGCAGTGTACTGAAGGGATGCGGTATCGTAGTCATAACAAGGTTGCATTCCGGATCAACACTGCCCTCTGGTGATCATATGAAACATATTCATATGTTATTTTCTTTTACCCCCTCTTATCGGCTACATTTACATTTATTCGTTAAGCAGACGCTTTTATCCAAAGCAATTTACAAAAGAGAGCTTTACAAAAGAGCATCGGTCACTGAGCATACCAACGTGATAGACCCCAAACATAGCAGGCTTTATAGATTATCATGAGAACCAATAAGTGCCAAGAGAAGAACATTGAGAGCATACAGCCGAATAGTTTACAAATGTAAGACGAGTCTCCGACGGACAGTAGTCTACCTTTAGAACGTGAACAATAAAGCAACAAACAACACTAACGAGTTTCCGATCGGGGATTAACAAAGTTATTCTGATTTTGAACAACAACAACAGCTGATGTTTCAATTCTCGGCTTCGCTAAGTCAAGACCGGCATCGCCTCCAGTCTTCTTTAGAGGAAGAACATTTATGGAAAAAACAATGAATGTAGGAGTGGAGCAAACTTGTTGTTATGGGGTTCAACCTCTCTGTCTTTTACTCTGCAGTCAGTCCAGTATAGCTAAATCAGACTTCCTTACGTCTGCGGGGATGTAATAATAATAATAATAATAATAAAAAATAGTAATTTAGCAGACGCTTTTATCCAAAGCGACTTACAGCAAGTACAGGGACATTCCCCCTGAGGCAAGTAGGGTGAAGTGCCTTGCCCAGGGACACAACGTCATGTTGACACAGCCGGGAATTGAACTTGCGAGGCCGACGCCTTAACCCACTGAGCCACCGGACTGCCCCAACACCTGACCCGCCCACCCTCCGCCCATTTCTCCCCAGGGTGGCGATGAAGAGCTCCGAGCTGCTGTACCTGTACGGGGGGCTGGACCCCCGGGTTCGCGCCCTGGTGTTCAGCGTGCGGTGCTGGGCCCGGGCCCACAGCGTCACCAGCAGCATCCCCGGGGCCTGGGTCAGCAACTTTTCCCTGACGGTCATGGTGCTGTTCTTCCTGCAGAGACGCAGCCCCCCCATCCTGCCCACGCTGGAGCACCTCCGAGACCTGGCAGGTAGGAAGAATCAACAAAGAAATAAACACTCATTTAGCAGACGCTTTTATCCAAAGCGACTTACAGTAAGTACAGAGACATTCTCCCTGAGGCAAGTAGGGTGAAGCGCCTCGCCCAAGGACGCAACGTCACATAGACTCGGCCGGGGGTTCGAACTCACAACCTTCCGCCCGTGAGGCCAACGCCTTAACCCGCTGAGCCGCCTGCCTCCCTTGGTCAGCGCGGGCCAGCAGTCTCCGCACGTCCGTAACGAGGGCGGGAGGGTCTCCAGGGCGTTTGTTATTTGTTTCAGCTCGTTTGTTTTTAGGGCGAGGAGAGGAGGAGGACGTCGGACGGAGATGAGGTTTGGACGGATTCATGGGTTTATTTCGGGTTCGATAAGTCTGATGGAATTCATCCCGGGTGGATTCGGATCAAAGTTGCGGCGGCTGAAGGGCTTGGCCCGGGGGCTGGGGCGGTTTTGCCACGGTCCGCCGCCGCTGCCTGCTCCCCCCTCCGCTCCCACTCCTCCACCCCCCCCCCCCTCCCTCCCCCCCAGCCTCTCCTTGGCTCGTGGAGGATAGCCGCCCCCGAGAGCAATCCATCGTCCGCTTAGACCAGACACTATCACACATAGTGCTTACAGCACAATAAAGGGACACATCGCTCTGGCAAGAGCAGTACTCCCCCTTCCCCCCCCCACCCCCCCCCCCCCCCTCCCGTGGGGGCATTCATTTGAAAGGCCCCCGGCCTCAGGTGTCACCCCCCCCCCCCCCCCCCTGACACGGTCACGGAGGCTAGCGCGACAGGCTGATGGAGAGCCAGAGTCGTCGTCCCCCCCCCCCCCCCCCCCCCCCGCGGGGGGCCCGCCTGCCGGGGTCTCGTGTCTGTCTGCGCCCGTGTCCTCCCCCTCTCTCCCGGTTCCCTCTCCGTCTCTGTCATGACCGCTCCCGCTCGCTGTCCGTTTCCCTCGCTCTCTCCCCCGCTTTGGTTCTCTCTCTCCCACTGTCTGTCTGTCTGTATCTCCCCTGTCGGTCGGTCTGTCTCTCCCTCCCTATCAGTTTCTCTCTCTCTCCCAATGTCTGTCTGTCTGTCTCTCTCTCCCACTGTCTGTTTCTCTCTCTCTCCCACTGTCTGTTTCTCTCTCCCACTGTCTGTCTCTCTCTCTCCATCTGTCTTTTTATGTCACTCGCTCTTTCTGTTTCTCTTCTGTACCCTGTCTGTCATTATCCCGCTGTTTATCGCTTCCTCTCTCTCTCTCTCTCTCTCTCTCTCTCAGTCTCTGTTAGCAGCCATCTCTCTCTCTCCCCCTCTCTAAGTGATGCCATCCATCAGCGTGTGCTTGATGCGTGTCATCCAGGCTGCCATTCAGCGTGTCTCTCTCCCCCCTCCCCCTCCCCCCTCCCTCCACCTCTCTCCCTCAAGGCCCCGGCGACAAGAGCGTCATCGAGGGGAAAGACTGCACGTTCGCGAGCGACGTCAGCAAGGTCCAGCTGCAGAGCAACACCGAGTCGCTAGGTGGGTTTCAGGCTGTGTGGGGTTGGGGGGGGGATTGTTACCACGGCGATGGCGATGGCAGCCGGAGTATTTGACCGCTGGCTTGTGCCCCCCCCCCCCCACCGCTCCTCAGGCACGCTGCTACAGGGGTTCTTCGAGTTCTACGGCAGCTTCGCGTTCAACAAAATGTCCATCGACATCCGGAAGGTAAGCTAGCCGTCACGTCCCTCTTAGCCAGCTGTCACGTCCCCCAAAGCCGCCCCTCCCCAGCCTCCTTCCCCCATGCACAGTCCCCCCCCCCCCCCCCGCCCCCACACCCAAGGGCCCCCCAAGTGTGTTCTTTGGATGACGTCGCTCCCTCCCGCCAACGAAAACACAGCCGTCAAAGAGTAAAAGTGATTGATGCTCTCCCCCCCCCTCCTCTCCCCTCCCCCCACCCCGCCCCCCCTTTCTGCCCAGTTCCACAGTAACAGCGTCAGCACACACGCGCACGCACACCAAAAATCGGGCGCGCTAATCCGACTCAGACTCTCTTTAATCAGTCGTCCGTGAAACCGCGTCGGCGATTGGCTTCTCACCCGCGTGCGCGCCCATCCGGGCCTGTTGTCCCGAGCCTGGAGGTGTAGTAAGGTCTTGACCCAGGGTCAGGGATGACTTTTGTGGGGGCCTTGTTTCCATGGCCTTGTTTCCATGGCCTCTTCCTGTAGCCTTTCACCGGAAGAGAATCTGACGTAAATCATCTTTAGTACGCACTGTGTTTCTCTCCGTCTCTCTCTCTCTCTCTCTCTCTCTCTCTCCCTCTCTATCTATATCTCCCTTTCTCTCCCCCTCCCTCCCACCCTCTCTCTCTCTCTCTCTCTCCCTCCTTCCCTCTCTCTCTCTCTCTCTCTCTCTCTCTCTCTCTCTCCCTCTCTATCTATATCTCCCTTTCTCTCCCCCTCCCTCCCACCCTCTCTCTCTCTCTCTCTCTCTCTCTCCCTCCTTCCCTCTCTCCCTCTCTCTCTCTCTCTCTCTCTCTCCCTCCTTCCCTCTCTCTCTCCCCCTCTCCCCCCTCTCCTTCCCCCTCTCCCTCTCTGACTGATGTCTTTATGCTGCTCTCTGGTTGATCCCCGTTCGAGATCCCTTCCCCTCATTCATTCATCCTGTTTTATAGCCCGGCTTTAAACAAGCCCCCCCCCCCACACACACACACACACACACTCTCTCTTCCCCCCTCTTAAGATTCAGCCCTGACCTGTCTCCCTCCCTGGGTCAGGAGACAGGGGGTGGTATAGCATCCAACTGTACACCAGCGACAGGTGGTACAGGGTAATCGAGAGGCCGAGATCGCTTGCTGTCCGCAGGCCCCCTCCCCCCCCCCCCCCCGCCCCCGCACCTCGTTTACCAGCAGTGATTCTGTCAGGCTGACAGTTTGAGGAATGAGGCACGGTGAACACGTTACCTCACCTCGCGTCTGCGAACGCCCAGGATGAAGCTCCGTGACGGTCCGACACAAACGCTCACAAACCCCCCCGCCCAGATATGACAGCCAAGACCGGAGCATGATGGGTTAAGTAAGATAGCTTGACCTTTATGTGTGTGTGTGTGTGTGTGTTTCGCTGCCTCCCAGGGTAAGGAGCAGCCCAAACCCGAGCCGTCGCCTCTCCACATCCAGAACCCTTTCGAGGCGACCCTGAACGTGAGCAAGAACGTCAACGCGGCCCAGCTGGGTCGCCTGGCCACACTGTGCCAGGAGGCGGCCTGGATCCTCCAGCAGCAGGAGTTCAACGCCCCTGGCCGGGACCCCAGCCCCAGCGGGGGGCACGCCACCTGGGCCTGGCCGCCCTGCTGCTGCCCTCCAGCCATGCGATCGGCACCAAAGGGCAAAAGAAAAGGAGGATGGAGCCGGCCAGCGCCAGGATCAAGAGCCTGCTGGATGGTCTGAAAAACCCCTCAGAAGAGAAGTTAGGAGGAGAGATCAGACTTTGAGGAGAGATCAGCCTTTGGAGGAGAGATCAGCCTGTGGAGGAGAGATCAGCCAGAGGAGTAGAAATCAGCCAGAGGAGGAAAGATCAGCCTGTGGAGGAGAGATCAGCCAGAGGAGGAGAGATCAGCCTGTGAGGAGAGATCAGCCAGAGGAGGAGAAATCAGCCTTTGGAGGAAAGATCAGCCAGAGGAGGAGGGATAAGCTATGGGAGGAGAGATCAGCCAGAGGAGGAGAGATCAGCCAGAGGAGGAGAGATCAGCCTTTGGAGGAGAGATCAGCCAGAGGAGGAGAGATCAGCCAGAGGAGGAGAGATCAGCCGGACATTGCCAGGCAGAGCCCGCCGCTCTCCACCAGAGGGTGCTGTTCACATCATCCATCATTGTACTGTACTGCAGAGCGGTGACAGCCCGTCCTGGCCCCTAGGCAGGGGCCGCGATGGGACGGTGGACAAACAAACACTGTCTCCCATCACCCAACGACACACAGACATACTAAAACTTCAAACCTTGCACACAACCTATGTCTGTTTTTTTTCGTTTTTACTTAGGAAGTAAATGTACATGGCTTGTTGTGTTGTTAAATAAACATCCTTACCCAGGATAGACTTTTAAAACTTTCCGGCAAATTGGAAAATGATTTTGTGGTGAAAGTGGATTCAAATAGGTAGAGAAGACGTTCAGCCAACCCTGAAGAATGTTCCGGCTCTTCCAGAGCCCCACACGCTGTTGGTCAGCGTGTGTTGGGGTCAGGCGTTAGCGGTGCGGCGGAGGAATGGACTGACCTGTTCCCAAAAATCTCACTGGTTTGAGCAGGCTGGAGAAAACCGCGGACAGGAACATTCCGGTTAAACGCAAGCGGTCTAGTAAACAGAGAGCGAGGTTTGAAACTCCAGTTTCCAGAGTTTTCCTCGGAGCGTCGGGGGGAAACACGGATCGTGGCGTTCCTGATCACTCTCTTCAGGACGTCGCGTCAGCAACTTAACCCTGAAACGAGTTCTCCACGTATTTTTGCCATGATTTTAGAGCCACGTTAAACAAAATCGGATCATCTTCCGTTTGCTTGAGTGGCCCTTAATTCTTTGGCAGCGGTGCGTTCGCAAATGCGTGGGTCGTTTAGGGCGTGGTGCTGGCTCGCGCCTGTGCGATGGTGATGGGGGAAGCGTGTGTGTGTGTGTCTCTCTGGGTCTCTGGGTCTAGCGTCCCTGGAGGCTGTTCTCCGGGAGCTGGAGTGTTGCAGCCCCACAGCTGCTTTTCCACTCGGGAGGAGAGCAAGGTCAGAGGGGGTGAGGGGGATCAAGTTTTAATGGTTCCTTCCCTCTCTCCGCCACGGGGGGCACAGGAGAGAGCGCAGCCCCCCACCCCCCAACCCCCACGCCCAGTCACAGCCTCACACACCCCACACCACTTTGGTTTTAAACTTACCCTCCCTTCAACTCTCTCCCTCCCTTCCTCTCTCTCTCTCTCTCTCTCTCTCTCTCTCTCTCTCTCTATATATATATATATATATATATATATATATATGTGTGTATCTATTATATGTATCTACTACACTGGATAGGTGAAAAGATGATGATGAGACTGTTCTTGACAAGTGGTTGAAGGTAACTGTAGGGTGTTGTGGGTAGTGTAGTCATCTGGGGTTCCTGTGGGAGTTCTGGAGAAGTGGTGGTTCCCCAGGGTTTGGGGGCGGTGCCTTTGGCTAATTCGCCATCGCTGAGTGTCCGAGGCTCACTACGGGATCTGATTTATCGTCCCGATCGCTCCCAAGATGAATGCCCTCTGTCGGACCTGGGCGAGGGTCAGGGTTACAAGAGCTCTGTGGTGGAAGTTTATCGGGGATTTTTCTTGGCTCCCTGAGTCCTTCCGAGCCCGAAAGAATTTTCTGGAGGTGGCTCCAGGGTTTGAAAAACATGGAGGGATTTGCGAGGAGAGAAAAAAAAAACGAGAAGAAAAAAAATGGTCTTGGCTTGGATGTTGATTTTAAATTCCACGTTTAAACCTATGTTTTGTAGGCTTTTAACAACCTCTTAGGGGGATTTGTTTGTTGCTTGAAGATGTAATTTAGCATTTAGTTTGTTTTTCTTCTAAAATCACCTCTTTGTTTTTCCACTTCAGGAAAGCACATTCTGGAGCTTGACGTATAGAACCAGGCCTCAACCAGACTTTTCACACGGTTTTATCAGGCTGGAAGGTTCCAGAAGGTCCCTCTGTACCATCTCTTGTGGACTTAGTTTACTAACAAACACCTGCAGCGTGCCGATTCACTAGGGAGAGTCCTCTCCAACCACTTCCTCCTCCTCGCAGTTCCAGGAACTGTGCTGAAATTGTGCCGGGTCATTACCCCGGCTTCCGAGAGCTGGGAAGACAACTGGTCCTCCCGGGCCCCCGTAGTCGATTCGAGCCCCCCCCCCCCCCCCCCCCCCCTCCCCCGGGGACCAGTCAACCCTTCTCCCCTCCGAATCATCAGCGCGTGCAAAGTTGTTCCCCCGACCCTCACTCCTGCCTCTAATGGGGGGGGGGGGGGAGGGTGGGGGGGGGGGAAGAGGGTGGGGGGGGGAGGGTGGGGGGCATGCTGTGGAATGCTCCTGTCGCACGCTCAGAGGTCCCTGGGGTTATCGCAGTGTGTTTCTGCCTACCCCCCACCCCACCCCACCCCCCCCCCCACCACCCCACCCGGTTCCTTCGCCGTGGCATCGCGCAGAGGTGAGAAAAGAGGAGGGTGGGCAGGGGTGGGGGGGGGGGGGGGGGGGAGGAGGGAGAGGATATTGAAAGCTACCCAGATCTGGGCGAAAACAAGCAAGCCCAGTCAAACTGCGGAAACCTCATTTTTTGAGGGGGTGGGGGGGTGGGGGGTTTAGGGGTGGGTGGGTGGGTCGGCGGGTGGGTGGGTGGGGGGCAGAGAAAGCACAAAGGGAAAGCGCTGGCGGGCTGCCCGATAACACAAACCCCGTGTTGACGCTGTAAGGGAATGCCCAGCACCAACTGCCCCCCCCCCCCCCCCCCCGCCCCCCCCCGTACCAGGGCGGCAGTGGCCTGAACACTGTGAAACGCGGCCTGATTGGGCGCCGGGGCGACTGTGTTGGGTCATTCCATGGGACGGTCACTCCCTCGATCGTTCCCACATTCCCTCCCTTTATTTCAGGGAGATGCGGTATGCTGGACACGCTGGAATGACCTCTGTTCAACGCGAAGCAGGCCAGGGCTGGCTCTTATTGATACCATATCTGTGTGGTTGTTGTTGATAAAACAGGGGTGAAACTGTGGTCACACAACACACACACACACCAGTCCCATTGTAACCAGCATCTCTTCGGGAACAGGAGTGACTCTGGGAAATCCCCTGCTGCCTGTCCTGTCTGGCCGTCAGAGCTCAGGGTCGTCATGGAGAGGAGGAGGAGCTGGGGTAAGGGGCGGGGGAAATACCCTATGGAGGTCAATGGCGTTTTGAAGACGGACACTAAGCCTCGCAGTAAGCCTGCGTCCACCGTGGGCCTGGCTTTAAGTCGCTGGCTGGGCCCCTCCTGCCCTGGGAGAGAGATCCGACCCAGCGCTGGGCTCGTCCTTTGGTTTGTCTGTGGGGTGGTGGTGGTGGTGGGGGGGGGCGGGGGGGGGTCTGTGGATGCACCTCTGGGGCCTCTGCCAAGTGGATGATCCCCCCCCCCCGCAGGGTGAAACCGCTACCTTTCTCTCTCTCTCTCCCCCTCTCTCCCTCTCTCGCTCTCTTTCTCTCTCGCTCTCTCTTTCTCTCGTCCCTCTCTTTCTCTCTGTCTCTCTTCCCCTCTCTCTCTCTCCCTCTCTTTCTCTCCCTCTCTCTCCCTCTCTCTTCCCCTCTCTTTTTTTCTCTCTCTCTCTCTTCCCCTCTCTCTTTCTCTCTCTCCCTCCTGCAGGGGGCTTAATCTATCGTCAAGACCGCTGCCAGAACTAACCTTATCAGCTGTGTGAGAGGCTGCACGTCAGCCTGGCTCCGGATCTCTCCTCACACTGGTCAGAACTTGAGACAAACACACACACACATCTCTCTCTCTCCTCCACACACACACACACACACACATCTCTCTCTCCTCCACACACACACACACACACACACATCTCTCTCTCCTCCACACACATCTCTCTCCCCTCCACACACACACAAACACACACACATCTCTCTCTCTCCTCCACACACATCTCTCTCTCTCCCCCTCCACACACACATCTCTCTCTCTCCCCTCCACACACACATCTCTCCCTTCCACACGCACACACATCTCTTGCTCCCCTCCACACACGCACACCTCTCTCTCTCTCCGCACGCGCGCACAATCCACTGTGCGCTCGTCGAGCTACACTCCGGTCTAGGTTTACAGTGTGGTTGTCTCAAACGCTACCATCTGTGCGGGCTCTCAGAAGCAGCTAGCCTACAGTAGTCGCTGCCCCGCTCTTAAGTTATGACATCCTTTCCTGGAAGCCATAAAGGCCCGGGTTCGGAGGCTCTGTTACTACAATTAGGGCAGCTTCGCTTTATTTATTCCGTTATTTGACTCAATCTTTCAGGCCAACAGGGTTTAATTCCTATTGTAAAAAGGATTGTTAGACTTGAGGTGGGCTCACTTGTACTGTAAAATCACCGGCTCTTAAGGACGACTGCTGGGACATATTTACCCCCCTTTGGCTCTCGAGGACGATTCGTTTCAGATGTCGTTCGTTGGTGGCTGGCATAGTGTTTAGCAAGCTCGCTCCGTGTTTCTTTAACTCCACTGGCTGAATCTTTCATAGTGAGTGAGTGAGAGAAAGAGAAAGAGAGAAAGAAAGGGAGAGAGAGAGAGGGGAAGAGTGAGTGAGAGATTGTGCCAGCGTGGGTTCATGTGCTTGCGCGAGAGACGGCGCGCTATCTGGACAGCGCAGGGGATTGTTCAAGACAAAAACGCCAAAGAAAAGCCTGACTCGCTAATTGACCTGATAACGAACGCAAATCCGATCCAAAAAGCATGAATACGTCTCGGGGAGGCTGTCATCGGAGTTGGAGTAATTGTATCCCCTGACCAGCATCCGGCGCGTGCTGTTCCGATGCCCTTAAAGTGACAGTTCGCTCAAAATGCACCAGCGCCCTACCTTTCCTTGCTCGCAAATCGACCCTTCTTCGTCAGAGAGAATAATGAATAAGAAGCGCTCATTTAGCAGTCACTTTTATCCAAAGCAACTCACAGTAAGCACAGGGACATTCTCCATCAGGCAAGTAGGGTGAAGTGCCTTGCCCAAGGACACAACATCACTTAACCATAACCAGGGTTTGAACTCACAACGTTCCGCTCTTGAGGCCAACTCTTTAACCTGCTGAGCCATCTGACTCCCCGGAATGCACCATCCACCGCTTATTTACATGAATGTCTTTTCGAAACCGACTGTCCCGTTCACCTCCCCCACCCCCCTTCTGGGTAGAGAGGAGGCTAGGAGAGAACTGGGGTACCACGGTCGGCAGAGTGGACGAAGAGGTGGCGGGGGGGTGGTGGCACAATAGGAGGACTGTCCCAGCTCTTGTCCCTGATTGGAGCTGGGATGCCTGGGACACACAGCCGGGCGCTGTGACGGTGGCGGATGCTGTTCTGGAGACTCTGAGTTCCAGAGATGTTCACTGTAAGCGCCCGATGCGCCCGCACCGGCTGATTCTAGGGCCAGCTGTCAGGGCTCGCTAAAGCGAACCTTGGATCAGCTCGGGCTGAAAGAGAAGAAAGGATCCCTACCACACTTCAAATCCGTCGGTTGTATCGTTTACCCGGGGGAATTTACCCGCCCGTGTTTTCCTCCGCGGAGAAAGCGTTTGACTTTGTCGTGGGGGGGGGGGGGGGACGAAGACACACAAACACTTCCTGTCAGCTGTCATCCACTTAGTAGGTTGAAGCGGGGGTTGAGCTACTGAGCAGAGAGCGACGAACGGAAGAGTCAATCCTCCAGAGGAATGGCTAATGTGCTGCCTGGTAACACTCTTTGCCTTCACTCCTACCTCTCTCTCTCTCTCTCCCCTCTCTCTCCCTCTCTTTCTCCCTCTCTCTCCCTCTCTCTCCTTCTCTCTCCCTCTCTCCCCCTCTCTCTCTCTCTCGCTCCCTCGCTCCTTCTCTCTCCCCCTCTCTCCCTCTCTCCCTCTCCCTCCCTCGCTCCTTCTCTCTCCCCCCCTCTCTCTCTCTCCCTCTCTCTCTCTCTCCTCGCTCCCTCTCTCTCCCCCCCTCCCTCTCTCCCTCTCCCTCTGCCCCCTTCTCTTTCTTCTCCACCTCTGCATTCCTGCAGAAAGGGAACAGGCCAAAAGATGAGAAGCCTCCGCCCCCGTCCCGCCCACCTTCCTCCCCGGGTCCAATTAGAGGCTACCCGGTTGGGCCTAGCGTATCAACAGAGCCTAATGAACGAGCCTATCGGCGTCCTGCGAAGGTTCACGGTCTGGTTAATGAAGATGCTGTCGTACCCGCTCCCAGAGTTCAACACACTGCCTTGTTAGGAGGTGTGTGTGTGCGGCTGGGTGGGTGGGTACAGCTGTGTGTGTGTGCGGCTGGGTGGGTGGGTACAGCTGTGTGTGTGTGCGGCTGGGTTGGTGGATGCACATGCGTATGTGCGTTTGGGTGCGTGGGTGCATGGATGTGTGTGTGTGTGTGTGTGTTTACCATCGACTGGATCCCAGTGGGGAGCTCGTTAGAGAATGTTGCCCAGGGAACAGGGAGCCAGGCTGGCTAGACTGGCCTGGCATGACTGGGTGAGCGGTCAGGCTAACATCCAGGCTAACAGGTCACATACTCCAAACCCATCTAAATGATGGGTTATTCTGGTTCCCAATACATTAACAGAATAAATAAATATATATTCCACTTTTATCACTCTAATATGCCACAGTAAATTCTGTGTTTGTGTGTCCTGCATGGCGATTAAAACTCAAAGTCTTCTGCTTTCTGCTGTTGTGAAACCGCTTGCCTTGGCTTGATTTTTTTCTCCCTGTAATTCAAACAGCGCTTGTTCTCTCGCTTCTAACCAGATTGTTGCAGGACCCCTCACCGACGCCGGCTGACCTGGACAGTGTCGGGGGCGTGGAGAACAACCATCCCCCTCCTCCCCCGCACCCCCGAGCAGAGTCACCCGGTCGCTATCAGCGAGGTCGAGGGTCAGCGCCCCCCCCCCCCAGGTCCCGTGGCGTGGATCCCCTGTTAGCCAACGGGCTGCCCTTCATTACGACCCGCGTGGGGGTGGGGGGGGGGGGGGGGGGTGGGGGGGGTGGGGGGGGGGGGTCAGCTCAGCGCTGTTCGAGTGAACCCCCCCCAACCAACCTTCCTGTCCTCTCAGCTGGGAGGAACCATTCCATAACACCCCCCCCCCCTGCCTCCGGGTGCCAAAAAAAACGTTGCAGACTCCAGCCCAGACGCCCTGGTCTCCTGTTTATTGTCGATGCCGAGTCTGCGTGCGCAAGAATTCATTTTGTCGAGTGCTTGTTTAGTATTAGTTGTTCGTTTATGCGCGGATAAACACCAACACGGTTAAATAGAAATGCGCATAGGGACGGGGAATAGAAGGACAAGATACTTTGTCAATATTGCTCTTTTCTCCAAACCCTCTTTCGCTTGTTCGTGCTTTCTGTGAAAACATTCGGTTAGATAGCCGGTAGATTGTATCATGGGAAATGAAAGAGTTTGAAGAAGGCAAGTCACCCACTTGACTCTTCCCCTCCCCCCCTCTCTCCCTCTCTACTTCTTCCCTCCCTCCTCCCTCCCTCCCTCCCTCCCCTCCCTCCCTCCCTTTCTATTTATCTCTGTCTCTCACTCACTCCCTCTCTCTATCTATCCCTCTCCCTCTCAGAGTATTCTCTCTCTCTCTCACTACATCCCCTCCCCCCACCTCTCTCTCCCTCTCTCTCTCTACTTCTCTCTCTCTCTTTTTCTCCCTGCCTTTCTCCCTGCCTTTCTCCCTGCCTTTCTCCCTGCCTTTCTCCCTGCCTTTCTCCCTGCCTTTCTCCCTCCCTCCCACTCCTCCCTCCCTCCCTTCCCTCCCTCCCTCCCTCCCTCCCTTTCTATTTATCTCTGTTTCTCACTCTATCTATCTTTCCCTCTCCCTCTCAGTGTATCTCTCTCTCTCACTACATCCCCCCCCCCCCCCTCTGTGTCTTACTGCCTCGGAAATTGTTGATGTTGTTTTTCTTTCTTTCTTCCTGGAACATGAATAGATGCTCTGTCACATCAGGGTGGACCGGGTGGTTTCTGGGTAGTCTCCTTCCTGACTGGTTATCTGGTGCAGGGATCCTGCCGTCTGTCTGCCCCCCCCCCCTGCCCGTCTGTCTGCCCTCTCCTGCCGTCTGTCTCTCTCCCTCTCTTCCTCCTGGCCTGCTCCAGTCATGCTGGACGGAGGGGGGGGGGGGTCTGTTTAGTTGATGGTGGGGTTAGCAGGGAGTGGGGGGTTACTGGTGTCTGTTTGGTGGGAGGGAGGGAGGGGGGGATGTGGTGGGAGGGAGAATGGGAGTGGGGGGGGGGGGGGGGGGGGCTTTTACTGGAGGCCCACCTTTCACCGCACCATGAGGTCCTCATTTTGTTCCCCCCCCCCCCCCCCCCCGAACCATTACTGTGGCAGATTGTTTACAATCTCGGACAGATTACGTTTACTTAGGGATTTATGTTATTCCTTTAGCCCCGAAAGCATAAACACCGGGGGACGCTGTCCCTCTTCCCGCCGCTCTGAATGAATAGCGCTCGGCGTGACCGTGAGACTTAGCCTCCTGAGCGCGCTGAAGATGTGGGATTTTTCAGAAAACCCCAAGCAGGAAAAGTACGTCCACCGCGGCGGCAGGGAAAGGCCTCTCGCACCGCAGGCCTTTTTCAGCTAGGGCCTAAAGTCAGTTAAGTCAGTGCCGGCTTTGACGTGCTTCACTCTCCCCTCGCTTCGCTGTTCTCAACGCCCTCTCCCAACACACTACCTGTGGCTGGGCGCAGTTCCCCTTATGGGCCAGTAGTGGGCGCAAGCATTGGCTTCCGGAAAGGGATTCGGCTTGTCAACAAAAAAAAGAAAACTTGTGTTTCTTCAACGGTACGGCTAAACAGAGATTAAATGGAAAATGTCCGACCCTGATCTTTCCTATCTGAGGGCAAGTTACTGCTTCGTACACCGATTGCTCCCTCTGCAAACTAGACGTTGAGCCGAAACCCGAGATGAACGTGAAGATTTAGTATAGCAAGCGAAGGGAAGTGTGCGCGGGCGGCGCGCGTGTGATCTCCAGCTCTTGTAGTCTGGCCTGGCTGGCCCTCCCTCAGACCGTGTGTGATGTGCTCTGACGTGGCCCTCAGCACGGCTCCTCGGATCTCTCGCTCTAATTACACGTCTCGCTCCTGCCCTCCCTGGCTCTCTCGGCATGGAAACCCGTCGCAGCCTTTGAAGAATGAAAAGACGCCGCCATCTTTCCTTCCTTCCCCTCTGAAGAAACAACAGCGGCCAACAGGGCGAAAAGAAAAGATGAGAGGAAGAGGAAAGGAAGGAGGCGCACGGGGACGGGAGTTATCTCTGCAGGCTTCTTCTGGGGTTTGTGTGATATAATAGGTTTCTGAGGAGGAAATGATAAACACATGAAGCAATCACAGCGTATGAAAATTCAACTCAATTCAGGCTCCTTTCTTTCATGTTTATTACGTTTTGGTTTGCGTTGTCGTCTTCAATTTACGGCCTTTTTTGAAGTCGATGTCATTCCCCCTAAATCCAAAGACAGAAATCCCGGACGATCCCGGACGCGGTCGTCTTGCTTTCCTCTCCCTCTCTTTTCTCGGAATCTTCGTCAAGGATTATTTATCCCTCACGCGGAATCGACAGACTTGGGTTTGAGCTAAAGCTCCAGTGTGTATGTCGTGCGGATTACGAGGAAGTATGGATGTTATGATTATAGTCCTACAGGGAGACAGCTAATGGGATCCTGATGTCGTGCTGAAACCTGGGTACTTCGGCTGACCTAAGGCCCAGCTGCTTCCAGGGGCGTCGCTCATACATCGGCGTTCCGTCCGATCGGTCCCTCGTCCCAGAAAGGCCCCCCCACCCTCCCCAGTCCAGTCCACATTCGGAGTATGGCTTGGCATGAAGGGCAACATGACCGCAAGCCTCCCTTCCCCTCCCCAACCCTTTCCCTCCCCTCTCTTGTCTTCCTCCACTCCCCACCCCCCCCCCCCCCCTCTTTGCCCAGACAGGCTCCCTCTCTTCGGAGGACAGAGGGGCGACAGTGAGCCACCGTCTCCGGCGTGCGTCTTTGTGTGTGAGTCACAGCTGCCTTCCCTCCCCCCCCCCCCCCTCTCTATTGGCCCGTCTGTCGACGGTCTCGCCGCTCAAACACACAGACAACAGAGAAGACTGTCCCCCATTCACGTCTCTCCCACTCTCTCTCTCCCTCGCTTTCTCCCCACTATAAACACGCACGCACGCACACGAACACAAACGCACACTTCAGCGCTGTGCTCGCGCTCAAGCAAACACAGGCCCGGCTCTCGCTGGGAGCATCTTATTCATGCAGTCACACAGCTGAGGCCCAGGTTCGCCCCCAGATTGATGGTGTGACTTCTGCTTTCCCGTCGACCGCAGTTCCCTCTCGTTCTCTCTCGTTCTCTCTCTCACACACACACACTTTCGCTGTTTCTCCCTCCGCAACGGTTCGACGCACGCTGCCAATCCCAGAGAAATCGACAGAGAAACCCGCTCTCTCCGTTTGTCCACCCCTCCATCCCTGCATCTCTCCATCTCTCTATCTCCATCCATCCTGCGACGTTGCTGCCCCCCCCCATTTGCTTTCCTGTCGAACACATCTTGGCCAGGGCAGAGGGCCAACAGGAAGCGTGGCCTGCTGTTTAGCACCTAGCCCAAACACCGCCCCCCCCCCTTCACCCTCCACCCTCGGTCTGACAAGGAACGGGGGTCCAGCCGGATAAACACAGAGCTCTCATTGAGGTGTCGCGATAAAAATCAGCCCAGAGATTTCCGAGACGCTGGAAAACACGGAATTAATGTTTTGCGTTTGATCTGGGAGGCCAGACCGCCGGAAACCGCCGGAATGTATAGACATTATTCAACGTCTGTCAATTTCAATCACGCCGCTGAGGCCGCCTCGCGCATAGAGGCCGGTTTATTGCGTCTCGTACCGCCTGAACACAGGAAAGAGGGGGGGGGGGATTGGAGGGGGGTTGGGGGGCGGGTGGAGAAAGAGAGAATTCATGCCGGCCGTCTAGGGGGATACGCTAACGACAACCAAAGCAATCTCTTGTGTGATGACTGCAGGCTGGACAGGAAAAAGGAAGGGAGCGCGAAGACCACAGACACAGGAACCGCCGGCTCCTGTCCCAGCTCGTTGTGTTGGCGGGTCCGGAGAACGTTCCGGAGCGCGAGAGAGACCGTTCTGCGTGAGCGCGTTTCCCGTGGCGGTTCCTCTGCGAGCCCGTTTCTGAGGTGGACAGGGAGCAGGAAGAGGGGGACGTGAACGGAACGGCTTTCCGCAAACCTCCAATCGGGGACGAGCCAAACGGTCCAACACAAACACTGACGAGTGACAGGGGAACCGTCCCCTCCTGTCCCCCACATCCTCTCACTTCCTGGTTTGGATTCGACCTAAGGGCGGGCCCTTGAGGGGCCCGGGAGTAGGTGGAAGGGATGTTTGGATTGGTGAAGGGTTTGGAAATGTCCTCGGGAGTATAATCTTGATAAGAGAAGTCTTCGATGCATGGTTTACCCTCGAGAAACGAGGGAAGGATTTTTCCGTTTTCAGTTTACGTTCCGTGTCGTGGAAACAGAGAAACAGCACCATGAGAGACAACCCTGTTGAGTCAACAAAAAGGAAATGGATATTTGTTTACATTGTAGTGGTTAGCTATTGTGCAAAAGGCAACATCCTGCTTCGTAAACGTTCTGTGTCATTTCTGTGGGGTGACTTTATTTAGGGAAGTATTGACTGGCACAGTCAACCCCCTTTGCCTCAGAGCTCATGGCTCCTCTTTGACCTTTCCAGAACCCTCCGGAGACAAAGACTCTGTGGTGTTGCCCCCTCTGAGCCTTGTGGGAAATGTGTGCGTGTGTGTTTTTTGGTGCTGCTCTGTGTGCAGGACTGCTTGCCTGCACACACGCTTGTCTGCGCGCGGGCGAGTGTGTGTGTGTGCGTGCGTGTTGACCTAAGGAGAGATCCTGTGTCCCCCCCGGCACTCATCGTCGCTGCCTCTTCTGAGCTCCAGGAACAGCAGGGGACTTTAGTTATTAGATCTCTGAAGGTCTCCGAGCTTAAAGCGGGAAGGCAGCCGGGCGAGAGGGGGGGCGAGAGGGGGTGGGGGGGCGAGAGGGGGTGGGGAGAGTCTGGGAGAGGGGGAGGAATCTTGTGTGAGGGGGGGGGGGTGAAGTGGTGGAGGTTCTGGACGGAGGCAGGAGTCTTATATCTAGGGGTGAGGGTGGGAGGGGGGGAGGTCTTGGAGGGAGGCAGGAATCTTATATCTAGGGGTGAGGGTGGGAGGGGGGGACGTCTTGGAGGGAGGCAGGAATCTTATATCTAGGGGTGAGGGTGGGAGGGGGGGGAGGTTTTGGGGGTGAAAAAGATGAAAAAGCTCCCTGCTGTGTGACAGATGGAGCAGCGCTATGATGGTGACGTGCATGAAAGACCTTCCAGGGAAAAAATGGAAGACGGAAAAAGAGAATCGGGCTAGGACTAGGACTAGTGCTAATGCTAGGGCTAGTGCTAATGCTAGGACTAGGACTAGGACTAATGCTACAGCTAGGAGTAAGGGCTAGTGCTAGTGTTAGCGCTTGTGCTAATGCTAGGGCTAGTGCTAATGCTAAGGTTAGTGCTAGGGCTAGGAGTAAGGGCTAGTGCTAGTGTTAGGGCTTGTGCTAATGCTAGGGCTAGGGCCTAATGCTAATGCAAGGGCTAGGGCTACTGCTAGGGGTAAGGGCAGGTGCTATTGTTCGGGCTTGTGCTAGTGCTAGGGCTGCATCTAGGACTAGGGATACGGCTGGGATGAAGTAAAATGAGACTATCAGCCATGAGGTTCGATTCAAACACAGTACTAAGCAGAACCAGAGTGCTGGTGGGGCTAGATCCAGGGCAGGGTGGGTCTAGACCCAGACTGCTGGTGGGTTCAGATCCCCAACAGGGCACAGTGAGTCCAGACCCAGGATATGGTGGGATATGGGGGCTGATCCTGAGGTCTGGAGACTGTATGGTGCCCAGCCAGCAACTACAAGGCCTGGGTTAAAAGGTTTGGTCTGGCATTGCACCTGGCTGTTCAAACGTTGGAAACACATGCATAGTTTAAGCGGTCAGTTCCTGAAACCCTCTCACTATCTTGTTTATTTAATCTGCTGGCGCACCTGAACTCTGCTGAGGTCCTTTTTGGGGCTTTTAGCTGTCAAGCAGCCCCAGAGCATGAGAAATGACCCTTTCTTCCTCCTCCTCCTCCTCCTCCCTCCCTCCTTCCCCTCTCACCAGCAGGCTGATAGCAGAGTGAAACTGCAGCAGGGCCCTCTTATCAGCAGGGTAAAGTGTGGATAGCAGAGTGAAACTGCAGCAGGGCCCTCTTATCAGCAGGGGCTAAAGTGTGCCAGAGTCTCGGGGCTCCACCCTGGAGGATGGTGGGTCAGCCTGTCTTTCGGTCGTGGGGGAAGGAGAAGCCGGTGGACTGACTCGGAACACCCTGTTGGTCCGAACCCCATCTCAGAACACACATACACTCCTTACCTCCTCCACCATCTCATCGCTGCCCATACAGAGGGGGTCTGTCAGTCTGTCTGCCTTTCTGCCTGGAAGTCTTTGTCTGTCTGTCCATCGGTCTACCTTTGTCAGTGCCTGTCTTGCTGGCTGGCTTCTGATTGGTTAAACCCTCCTGTAGTTACCCGGTCTTGTACCACACCGCAGTATGGTGACAGCTGATGTATTCACATACTGGTAATTGGTTGACCGGTTGCCCATAAATAAAGTTAAAAAGACTCGATTTACACGGACTGGAACACTGAGACTACTGTTTCATTACGGAAGGAGACACAGTGGTGAGTACGGGTGTGTGTGTGTGTGTGTGTGTGCGTGCGTGCTTGTGTGTGACTCAGGGTCAATGTTACGCCCGCAAACGAGAATCCCATGTGATGTTGGCCAAAGGGCTGTGACTAACTGCCAAGGAATCCGTTCAGGGTCGCCGTCCATGAATCAATCCGATGCTGTACGTTTGCAGAGCCACTCTAGGAATTCCTGGACCACCTCTATCTGATACAGTGGTAGTTTTTTTTTTATCCACAGAATGACCAGTATTCTGTTTACTGGCACGTAGCCCACCCACTGGGCTCTCTTCCCTCCCCTGTGGAGAGATAAGACAGACATTCCATCAGCACTCCAGACCTGGTTAGAGAATGTTTAACTATCGCGCACACACACCACACACACACGCACACACCACAAACACACACACCACACACACACCGCACACACCACACACACACGCACGCACCACACGCACCACACACACATACCGTGTCAGTGTGCATGGAGGTGGGCTTTCTCGTTCTCTAGGTGAACTTTAATACGTAACTGATTGGACCGGACAGGCAGAAACACACACATGTATCAGCACACACACACACACGCAACACACTCCGTCCGCACGCACAATACACCACATTCACTAACACACACACACACAGAACACACTCCACTCGCTCACACATACACACACACGCAATACACCCCACTCGCTCGTCACATACACACACACGATGCCTCCTGCTCGCCCACACACACACACACACACACACACACACACACACACCATATAAAACAATGACATAGACAGACAGACAGTGAACTCATAGGATTAGACGAACGTACACACACTAAGTCTCAATGGTTTTATTGGTTATACAGTATCCATCCCATTCGGCCAGCCACAAGCGTCTCTCGTTCCCCCTGGTGATTAAAAGCTCCTGGAACATAAAGCTAACAGATGCTCAGGCTGCACACGGCACGCAGGTCCCAGAGGTCAAGTTATGAACACAGGAAAATGTAGCTGACAATCTTCTCCAGACTAGCGCCTGTCAGACAGATAATAGCAGCCATTAGCTTAGCTGGCGCTCAGTTAGAAGGGTATTAGCAGTGATATGTGCTAATTCCTTGGAGTCTCGGCCATTTTAATTAAGAATACTGTTGAGAGAGGAAGTCACACTGAGCTGGAGAATGGGATTATAATTCTACAGGGAGAAGTGTCGAGGATTAGGTGCAACACAGTGTTCCGTGGACATGACTTTCTCACATGTTTAGACACACAGACACACATGCATGCTAACACACACCAACCACAAACACACACACACACACACACACAGTCGAGTCAGGCATTTTCTCACCCTTTCACCCAACCCACTGCGGAGTTATTATTAAACATTTTTCACAAACTGTCATGTTCCGGACAAAGAGCAGTTTGTTCCAGCACGTTTACTCAGTTGATTAAAATAGCCTACGAAGTGACCAAACCCACAGCCTAAATCTAAGCAGTCACTCTAAAAATATGAATACGCAGCCATCGGCGCAAAACCAACAAGCAGCTCTCAGACTGTCCGCCTTCCCGAGCCCGCCGTTTGAAAAACAACACGCGCAGACGCCGAGGAATGCCACGATAGCTCCCAGATAAGTCCCATCGCCTGATTGGCCGCGATGCCGCGAGACAGGAATAAAAGAAAAAAAGAAAAGAAACTGCGTTTCGCCGGCGACCGGGGGGGACGGAATGTCTCTCAGCGGTTTCCCTCACTTGTACGCGACTGATATTGCTTTTAAAAAGAAGCTGAATGCGGACATTGTTTAGCGGGGGGGGGGGGGGGGGGGGGGGGGGTTGTCGAAAAGCGACGGGCGGCAATAACGTCGGCCCTTGTGTATTTGGCCTGGGCCTCCGTTTTGCCCTGGGAGGGGTTTGGGTGTATCTCCGCTCGCATCGAGGGCCCGGGCTGCTCCAGGTTATTACGGCTGACCTCTGCTCGTAGGCGGAGGGAAAGCTTTTAACGCTTCTTCCCTTTCCCAGGCTGCGTACTTCCTCCTCTGCACGCCCAACACGTTTATCCAAGGCTAAACTTCGGCCATTACTCGCCGCCGGCCCCCGAACCAAAGCGTTTATTTGACACCGTATCCCTCCGACCCCGATCTTGTAAACGGGCTTCATCCTCAGTGTAAACAGTGGTGTTAGTGGGGGCTGCATTAGGGAACGATGAATCCAACAGTTTCTGATTAGGTGAGCAAATCTACGTCTGCTCCCGCCGCTGCCCCTATCTGTCCTAGACGAAAACATTCATGTTCCCTTTTGGGGGAAGAAAAAAAAACAACAAACCCTGACATTTCGCATTATATCCCAGATTGTAGATTATGTCTCTCGCTCTCCCTCTCTCGCTCTCTTTCTGTCCCTCTCTCTCTCTTTCTGTCCCTCCCTCTCACCCTCTCTCTCTTTCTGTCCCTCCCTCTCCCTCTCTCTCTCTTTCTGTCCCTCCCTCCCTCTCCCTCTCTCTCTCTTTCTGTCCCTCTCTCTCTCTTTCCGTCTTACTTGCCCTCTCCTCTCAAACACATGCTCTCTTTCCCCCCTGTTGGATCTCCCTCTTTTCCAGCGAGCTCGGCGGGAGTCTTACAGTGAAACCTGATCTGCGTTCAAAGTGTTGGGTCACAGTCCGCCGGTCTGTCTCTCTGTGGCCTTCTGGTTCACTTCACAAAGAAATGACACATAATCGGTACACTAACTGTCATCTCCTTGTCCTGTACCCGTACACACCCTTACCCCCTACTCCTGGCCCTGGACCCCTCTCTCGAAAAACACCCCTTTCATCTGAAGAAGGGGGTCATTGTGTGGGTACTTGTTGTGAATGAGGGGTGTAGCATGAGTCTTTGGGAGGAGAGGGGAGGGGAGGAGAAGGAGGGGGTGGGAGAGGGGGAGACAATATCATAATTGTATAGTATAAAACTTTTCCCTCTCTGCTCAACACTTCAAAAGCATATTTTAGAGGGAGTCAGGTGGCTCAGTGGTTAAGGCTGGAAGGTTGCAAGTTCGATTCCCGGCTGTGGCTACGTGACGTTGTGTCCTTGGGCAAGGCACTTCAACCTACTTGCCTCAGGGGGGTATGTCCCTGTACTTGCTGGAAGTTGCTCTGGATAAGAAAGTTTGCTAAATGACTAAATGTGAATGTGAATTTTGCCCCTGGGGTCTTAGTTTGGTTCAGGGTTCAAGTCTGCCATAGAACTGGAACCACAAGACCCGACGCTCTGTTTTACAAGCGTTATACAAGCACCACCTCTCAGCTGTTGACGCTTCACAGCGTGGCGCCGGACTTTTCTTCCTCCTCCTCCGCCTCCTTCCTCCCCTCTCCCCCTCTCCCCCCCCCACACCCCCCACCCCTCCGTTCCTCCTGGAAAACCCTCTTCAACGGAAAATACAAAGGACGTCTTCACAGCGGCTGGCCGACCGGGAGGAAGGAAGGAGGGCAGGAGGCGATGGACGGATGGAAGGTGCTGGAAGGATGGAGAGAAGCCGCAGGAGGCTGGAACGGCCACCGAGCTGGAGAGCCGGGCTGGCGCGCACACGCGCTAGCGGGAGATGGAAAGCGGTTAGCGTGGCGGCGGAGGGCCCTGTGGCATAAGATTTACGGTGCGTGCGAAAGGCGCTGCCCGCCGGCCACTTAGGAAACATTTGACAGCGTTGTCGTGGCACCGCAGAGTAGAATGGGGATGGTGAACGGGGCTGCCTCGACACCCCCCCCCCCCCCCCCCCCCGCAACCCCCTACTCCAAGCTGGCATGTTCGTTTGAGGACGTGGTCAAATCCACCCCCTTAAATGCCCCATTAAACCTTAACCAAACACCTCCCCCCACCCCTCTACACACACACACACCCACACACTCTCACACACACCATCTGATCTCATATCAACGGCGTCGGAGCTGAATTCCGTCTTCATTCACTTCAAAAGGGGGCCTGGGCGATCCGATCTGGGATGCCATCTCTCCCTGTCGCTCTGCTCCTCTCTGCACCCCTCTGCTCCTCTCCATCCTTCCCCCGGTGGTCTCCCTTCTTCTGCTGGGGCTGGCGGGGAGGGGAGAGGAGGCGGCCCTTTGAAGTCCTCGCCTGGGAGAGAGGGGGACAGAAGAGGCCCCGGCTGGGAGTGAGTGGCAGGGACAGCGGGCGTCAGGTGGACAACGGTTCAAGACTCTCCCTTTCCCTATCTCTGGTTCCATCGCTTTTTGTTCTCCCAGCTCCTTCTCTCACCGGTTCTCTCGGTTGCGCCTCTCTCTCTCTCCCCCGCTGTCCCTTGTACACACGTTTCTCTTTCCGTGTCTCTCTTCCCCCCCCCTTGCTTATTCTCTGTCTCTCTCTCTCTCTCTCTCTCTCTCTCTCTCTCTCTCTGCTGTGTTTGTAATTGAAGCCAGACGGAGTGGGGCAGAGTTGAGTTGTGTCGCCCACAGGAGTGCTGCTGAGGTGACAGGTGAGGAACCCCCCCCCCACCCCCTGCTCCATGAGTTCACACTCTCTCTCTCTCTCTCTCTCTCTCTCTCTCTCTCTCTCTCTCGCTGTTCACACGTCCTCTTTTTTTTCCTCCAGCCTCTTTCTCTGAAATCAAGACTCTCGTCTTGCGAAAATGTGTCCAAGCAAAAAAAAATGTGGAAACTCTCTGGGAACACAGTGCTTTAGGGGGGCGGGAAAAACAACCCTGGGATATAACTAAACAAGCCCGCTCATCCACTCCGGGCACTTTACCAGTGGGGGGGGGGGTTTCGGGGAATCCATATTGCGCCATATACGCTTACAGTATGTCCTTTAAAGTGCTGGTGTGTACACTCCCACTCCCAAGCTGTCCTTGAAGCTTTGTTTGCACGACCCTCTTAAAGATGACATTTATTGGCTCCGAGTTCCTTTTCATTGGGGCTTTTAGTTCCATTAGTTTTTTAAAGTTTCTCTTTTATATGATGGAGCGTGTTTATCTAGCCATGTTGACTGGTAAGGACGGGGGGGGGGACAGCGACTCAGGGTTGAGCGAGTGCGTCTGTGCGCGCGCGTGACTGACTGAGCGCGCGTGACAGCGGAAAGATGGCATGTTGAAACCGTTCCCCTTGCTCGTCGGGACATAATGACATAAATAACCGAAATAAACCTCAAGGAGGAGGAAAGTGTTCTCTCCCGTTCCCTCCATCCCCTCCTCCCCTCCTCCGCCCCCGCAAATATTCCTTCCTCCACCCCTCCTCCTCCTGCCCTGTGCAACCTCAGCCCCACCTCGGCCCCCGTCAGTAAGTCGTCTAGTCCCCTGATTGTTCATTCAGGAGGGTCACCTCACCCACACACACTTAGACGTGCAGGCAAACATACACACGCACTCCGCGCTCGCACAAGCACTTTGCAGGATTATTTAGACGGACTCTCCTGACTTTCATCTTGGTCGCCGGGCCAGGCCTCACAGAGTGGTTTGCCCCCGGCGACCCCTCGTTTTGTCTCCCTCTCTCAGGAGACGCATTCCGACAGCGACGCGTCTCTCCTCCAGCCCCTTCCCCTCCTTCCTCCCCTGACTATGAGTCACCGAAGCTAAACCTCACCGGAGTTGAACCCTCTAGGAGGGGGGGAAAATAAGGGTCATCCTTGACTGAGGTAAAAATCCACGAGGTCAAGTTTGCGCAATGTTTTTGTATTTATTTTTCGAATCCACAGAGGGGATCTGGGATAGCTAGGAGCCACGTCTGTCGCTAAGAGATTTAGGTTGATCGGAGGCAGCTCCCTAAACCAATAACCCACCCCTGCCCCGGAGAGTCACCAGGAGAACAAACTGATAATGGCTCTAAGAGGCCCTCTCGTGTTGTTGCTCATTTAGAGACGCAGACTCTGACTTCTGAAAGTCCTCCAAGAGGGCAACTTTTCGGTCGACGCAGGAGGTGGAGACGCATGAAACGCAGAAACAAACAGACATCTCGAAATCGCCTACCAGCAACCATCGTGAACGTCGCATCCAATAATGTTTAGGGGATCATGGACAACCATGAATGCTTTGATAGGATCGGTTAGTGTCACATAATGGTGTGTTCAAATGATTTGGCAGCAACAGAGAGTGGGGTGGATGAGTATTTCAAATGTGGGGAAAGAAGAAAACCTGACCAACCCCCTCGCCCTGTTTAGCGGGCGGAGTGAGAGAACGAGAGATTGACAGAGCAAGTAGCAGCTGGGGCTGCATTGTTCTCTGGGAAGATTCAGGTCTTTTTCATGTTCTACATGTCTTAACTCTTCCTTTACTTCCGGCACTTTCCTTTCTGCGTTCTAAAAGGCCAGAGTTAGCCCTCTACTCAAAAAAGATCCCTTAACCCTGTCATCCTCCAGAACTACAGAGCAGTATCACTGTTACCCTTCTTTTCAAAAACAATTGAACATGCTATAGCTAACCTGTCAAACTTCTCACCCAGAACAACCTACTTGACTCCAACCAATCAGGCTTCAAGATTGGCCACTCCACAGAAACTGCCTTCCTGTCTGTCACCGCTACCCTCCAGTCTGCCAGAGCGGCTTCAAGGTCATCCGTCATCATGCTGCTGGACCTTTCTGCAGCATTCAATATGGTAAACCATCAGATCCTGCTCACCAGACTTTCTGAGATGGGCATCACTGGCACTGCATTTCAGTGGATCTCATTCTACCTGTTGGGAAGATCTTACCAGGTCTCCTGGGGAGGCAAAGTGTCAGGCCCCCGCCAGCTCTCCACTGGTGTTCCACAGGGCTCCAAACTTGGACTGCTCCTCTTATCCCTGTACACCACCTCCCTTGGTCCAATTATCTTCTTCCATGGCTTCTCCTGCCACTGTTACACTAATGACATGCAGCAGTACCTGTCGTTTCCCCAACTGATTCAGGGATCTCAGCTTGGATCAAGGCCTGCCTTACAGACATCTCCGCCTGGATGACCGAGCACCAGCTCCAACTAACCTCACCAAAATCAAACTTCCTCACCATCCCGGTCAAACCGTCCATCTTCCACAAACTCTCAGTCGCCCTGGGATCTGTGATGGTGACCCCTTCATCCTCTGCCAGTAACCTTGGGGTTACCATGGATGAGGAGCTCTCCCTTACAGCCCACATATCTGCAGTTTCCCTGTTGTGTAGATTTACCCTCTACAACAAGGATCACCAATCCTGGTCCTCGAGGTCCTCTGTCCTGGCAGTTTTCGATGTTTCCCTGCTCCAGCACACTTGATTCAAATAAAGGGTCGTTTTGAGGCTTCCACAGAGCTTGATAACGACCCCTTCATTTGAATCAGGTGTGCTGGAGCAGGGAAACATCTAAAACCTTCAGGACAGTGGACCTTGAGGACCAGGATTGGTGATCCCTGCTCTACAACATTCAGAAGATCAAGATTCCTGTCTGAGCATTCCATCCAGCTGCTAGTCCAAGGACTTGTCCTCTCAAAGCTGGAATACTGTTCATCAGTCTCCCAGCATGTGCAACCCACCCCCCTCTCCAGAGGATTCAGAATGCAGCAGCCCGCCTGGTCTTCAATCTACCCAGACGCTCCCATGTTACCCCCCTCCTCATCTCCCTCCTCTGGCTTCCTATCACGGCCTGTATCAGATTCAAGACCCTGGTACTGACCTTCCGAGCGGTGAACGGTACTCCCTTCGACTACATCGAGTCTCTCCTCCAGCTCTCCACCTCCACCCATCACCTATGGTCTTCTTCTACCAACCATCTGGTGGTCCCTCCCCTCAAGAGCACCTGGCCCCACCACAAGCTCTTCCCCTGCCTGGCCCCAACACAAGCTATTCCCCTGCCTGGCTCCCCAATGGTGGAATACGTGGATACAACCGTACTTAGGAGGGATTTTCTGGACCTGATGCTAGTTTCATCTAGGATCACAATGACTTTTATTGAGGGACTTGTCGCTGTTGATGGTCAGTCGGAACCGATTTGTAACTCTTGAACTCGCTGTGAGGTATGTTATTATTATCGCTTCCCTACTCTTGCACTTTTTCATAGTGCAAGAGTAGGTTCATATTGTTCATATTGTTTAACTGTACCATTTCTAACTGAATGCTCTTGTGGTTCTTCCCTTTGGCACTTCAGTGACCTATGCTCTTCTGTAAAGCTCTCTCTTGGAAGTCGCTTTGGATGAAAGCCGCTGCTAAACGAATACATACACATTTAAATGCATGTCTCCGTGTTCAGTTTTACGTTCAAAAAGCGAACACAGTCACCGAACCCGTGTTCCCTTGGCATCTGATGTCCATTAAAATGCCAAAAGCAGTGAATCACTTTATCAAGTAAGTATTAGTTACAGAACCGTTTGCGGTTGTAAATATGGGCGTTCCACAGCTCGCTAATCCTGTCACTATGCTGTGTTATGTTTCATGTTGAACAACACGGGCAGGTATTAAATGTCACGGAGACGAAATAAAAGTACAAGCGCGCCAAAACGTTAGATTCGATATCGTAAACAAAGACGAGAAAAATGTAGAATTCCGGTGGTTATCTAACAGCGCACGACGCACAGACTTAAATGTAATCATTTAGCAGAGGCTCGGGCGCTACGGAAACCAGTTCCCATGGTAGCTGGCGTCCTCGCTCTGTGTTCTGACGTGGCTTTGGAGGAATGTGACTGTATTTTGGCCAGGCCTTTCAGCATGTGTATCAGATATTGACTTGGTGTGAGAAGGAGAAGGGGGAGGGCGTTCCTAGTGGGGGCAGACCAGGGGCAGGGCTGGGGGAGGGGGGCAGAGGAGGGGGAGGTATGGTGAGAAGTGAGCCTCTTTTACACAGCCACGGCAGGAATGTGGGCCTTCCTCGCTGTTCTAGGCGGAACCGTAGGAACTCAGGATCAGGGGCCGTCGCTGTCGTGGAGGCGGCGCGGACACGTGGCACATGTCACGCTGCTTTTGTTGGGTTCGATGCAAACAAAGCTGGCATGATGAGGGGTCCTCTTTGTGGTCCTGTTACCAAGTACTTGTGGCAGGGGAGCTGAGGGGGTGACAGGGTTCGTTACCGGGGGTTGAGGCTGAAATCGAGGCTGGGGCCTGGAAGATAGGGTACATCAATGATGTTGGGGCTGAAGATTGGGTGGTTTCAGCACGTTCCCAGATAAAGCGATCAGAGAACCGATCGATTCAGAAAGAATGACCGGCTGGGAGTCTCTTACTCTGGGTTTTGGTAGAGAAGAGAGCGACATTCTCTCCCAACCCAACGTCAGGAGTTGGCAGGGGCTTGGTCCTGTTGCCAGGAGATGAAGACCATTCCTCTGAGGGCGGGGGTAGCAACCAGGGAGGGGGGACGGGATGACGGGGGGTGGTTGGGGGCAGCATGCAGACGGAGGGGAGAGGTGGGGTAGGAAGGGGTAGGTGGGGGAGGGGGGGTAACGGGGGGGGGGGGGGGGGGGGGGCTGATCAAAGGTTAGCCGGTACCCTGCCGCTTTCCAAATAAATATCCCGGGCCAGGCTCTCAGTGCCAGCCTTGTTTCAATAAGTCCCCCTTATTGTACACACAGCCAGCGGTCTTTGAGCCTGCCCATTCACTGCTGCCTTCCCGCTGGATCACACGCCGAAATATATGGACTGGAGAAAGTCCTCCACGGGGTGTGTGTTCATGTTCCTGTGTGTGTGCGTGTGTGTGTGTTCTGTATGGTTAAGAGGATCGGGTCCTCTGAAGAGTTAGAGTCCCTCCGCTAGACTTTCCACCGTCGGGTCCTCCCCACCTCTCGGTCCCCCCCCCAAACGTCGCCCGATCCGATCCCCGCCCGTGTGACTGCGGCTGATAAGGCCAACGCCCGGAAAACGAAATGATGGGACCCAAAATGGGGGCGCGGACAAAAGGGAGATGACCCCGAGGGGGGGTGGGGGGGGGGAGTATTGGCATGGTAACACGGGACAAATCTACAACGTTGGTTTTAGGTGTGTGTGTGTGTTGGGGGGAGAGGGGTAAATCGTGCCGGTGGGGGCGGGGGGGTCTGCACTGTCAGCTGTGATGGAAGCCAAATGTTGCATGAGTAACTTCATAAATAAAGTGGCAGGTGGGTCATGTTGGACATGGCAGTCCAAGTGGAGGGTAATGTTCCTGACCTCCTCACCTCCAGCCGGGGGGGGGGGGGGGGGGGGGGGGGGGGGGGGCTCCACCAGCTGGGCTGCCTCACCATGCTGCCTGCCTCTCTGGCTGGCTGTGTGTGCGTGTGTGCTGGGGGAACGGGGTGTGTACCCTAACAGTCAACCCCAGCCTTCCTTTCTCCCTCAGCGGTTTCTCCTCCAATCCCCCATCCCATACTCCCCCCCCCCCCACACACCCACACCCTACCCCCACCCGCACCCCCAGGTTGCTACATTGCACCGGCAGATTGTCGGGCTTGGCTAGCCTGGTTAGTGTGACGCATCGACCCCCCCCCCACCCCCTCCCCCCCTCTCGGGTCTGGACGTCCCTGTCAACGCTGCGCCTCCGCAGCCTGGAGGGGGATAAATCACTGTGAACGCCTGGTGTAAACACATCAGCCTCGGGGTTGTGAGGAGACCCAGGGCTGGCGGGGCCGAGAGACGCGGAGAGAGGGGCCGCTGGACGGCTTTCCTGCCCGGGGAGGGTGCTCCTGGTCTGGGGGAGGTCAGCAGACGGTTAAGGGGGGGTGGGGGGGTCAGGAACCCATCTCCCTCCCTCCCTCGGTTGTAAATCAAGTTAGACCAGAAAGGAGCTGACCTTCTGCCGCGAGGCGAGGGCGCATCTGAGATCGCGCCTTACCAAGGTCACGAGGCTCCGTCACGAGGTCGCCGCGCGGTCGGGATGGGGGGCTGGCCCCCGGGCGAGTGGGCGACGGGCGGGTGGGGCGAGTCGGACGTCCTTGATGTTCGCCTTGATCGCCCATCGGGAGAGATTGCCGGTGCCTCTGTGTCTCGCGGAAGTCACGTCATGTCTTACTGACCGCTAGCCGGGGGGAACGCGCGCGTGTGTGTGAGTGTGTTACAGAAAATGAAGAGATAGGAGGTCAGGTGTCGAGAGAGAGAGACGGTGCTGACAACTGTCATGTCTGCCGGTGCCAAGACCCAGAGGAAGGAGAATCTGAGGATGGAAGGAGAAAGAGAAGAGAGGGAGGGAGGAGAGCGACCGGCAGCAGGGGCGAGGTCAGAGAGAGAGAGGAGGAGGAGGAGGAGGGCACAGGAAAGGGAGCCAGAGGGGTGTGGACCCAGAGAGCGCGGCGAGACGAGAGAGAAACGGAGGCCGAAGGAGCAGAGCGACTCGTCGGCGCGCGTCACGAGCCAGACAGGGCGACGGGCGGCGCTATCGGGCTGCCGCGTCCTTCACGCGGGACCGGACTGGGGGAGGGGCGGGGGGGGGGGGGGGGGGTGGGGGGAGGGGACCCGGTTCAGGGGTCAGCACATTAAAGCAGAGCGGCTGAGATAGCCCAGTGTGCCTGCAGTCTCTTTGATGCTATGGGGTGGGGGGGGGGTGCGGGGGGGTGGGGGGCTGCAGTGTGACAGCCACGAGGGGGCCGGATCAACAGCCACTCTCTGTCCACTAAGAGCCTCTCGTCCGGGCCTGGGAAAGTGGAGTCGGAGGGGGTGGGGGAGCTGGGGGGGGGGTTGAGCGGTAGGATGGGCGGTTGGAGGACGGAGTTGGACTTGGGAATCGAGGACATGGGGGAGGGGTGGACGGGTTCTGAAAGGGGGAGTGGAGGGGAGGGGGTGGGGACGAAACGGACGAGTGATGCGGAGATCACAGACGGGAGCAGAGGTTGGTGGGGGGGGGTGAAGGTTGGGTGGGGAGGGTGGAGGGTGGAGGGCGGGGGGTGGTAATGTTCAACGACCAGCCCCCGAGGAGATGTCCCGCTGCGGGGCTGACAGGGGCGTCTGTCAGGGGCTGGACATCCAGGAGGCTCGACTGACCCCGTGTACTCTCCCACTGGGCATTGCTGGCTGTGTGTGTGAGTGTGTGTCTGCGTGTCAGTGTGTGTGTGTCAGCCTCCTGCTTGAGCAGTACATTGCCGATCATCTTCTCTTCACTCCATCCACATTTCTCCCTCTGGCTGGCCCCCCTCCACCCACCTTGCCCCTCTCCTTCTCTCTCTTTCTCTCTCTCTCTCTGTCGCTCACTCTCCCTCTTCTCTATCCTGCTCTCTCCCTGTCTCTCTCTCTCTCCCTCCCTCTCTCTCTCTCTGTCTTTGGCTTCTTCTCCCTCTTTCTGTCTTTCTCACTCTCCCTCTCTCACCCTCTCGCTCGCCATCTCTCTCACTCTCTTTCTCTCTTTTTCCCTCTGTCCCTCTCTCTCACCCTCTCTCTCCCGCTCTCTCTCTCCCTCTGTCTCGCTCTCTCCCTTTCTCTCTCACCCTCTTCCTCTCTCTCTCTTCCTCTCTCGCCAGCCCTCCAGCTCCCAGTCGCACCGTCTCGTCGGAGGGGCCAGGGAGACTGGGGACGAGCGCAAACAGTGGTCCCTGTCCCTGATTGTCACGCCCAGGTCGTGGCCTGATCTTTGGGTTGAGCACACAGTGAGCCAGGAGCCTGCCCCGACTGTCCTCTGGATCAAAACAAGCGTCGCCGGCCAGGCGCTGAGGTCATCCTGTAGACTTCGCTCTCCCGAAACGAGCTCATCCGCAAACAAATCCATTCGGTATCTGTCTCTGGCCGAGGATCGCCTCACTCAGCGTTTGATGTTGACCTCCTGGGAACGGGCCATCGGATCGCGAGCGAGAACCACACGCCCTCGTCAGAAGACACCACATGTTTGATACGCGTCCATCCAGACTCTTAGACGCGTAGCAGATGTGAGAGATATAGAGATTACGGTGTCGGAGCCGCTGGTTCCATACTTGGAAGGCAGACCCAGCGTTTTGGGTGTGCAGTACACCGTACTGACCTGAGGGTGGCAGCCGTGAGCAAAAAGATGATCCGACTTCAAAGAATGTGTGCTGTCATGCTACTGTGTGCAATGTCAAACTTTCGCGGCGTCTAAAAGGTCTTAGATCGGACGACTCGGACGTTGTTATTGAATGAATTCATTAAACATTTGCTCGAAAGCACATACGTACTGTCATGAAATAACCGCACCCTTCGGAAACACCCAAACGAACGTGCGCATGGAAAACAACTCCTTTCCAGACGCGAGCAATCGATCGCAGGCCGCTGCTTCCTGCCCCGGCCCGGTCAGGCTGAAACGGACGCGATCTGAGGCGTTCGTCAGGAGGAGATGACCTTTGACCTTGGAGCGACTGCCGGTCTGGAGACAGAAAGATGTTAGGGGGTCGGAACAAAGGCTCATTCACACCTCCTGTCTGTCCACAGCGGGGGTCTGGCTCTCTCCTGATGGGGGCAGGGAGGGGGACAGCAGCAGCAGCAGCAGCACAGAGGCTGACTGTTTTGGGGTTTCAGAGGAGGGGAACCGTCTATTGATCTGGTCTGAACTCCAGACAGTCACTACACACACTCACCTACACTTCCAGCTGTCTGTTTACCACACGAAGCTCTCACCAGTCCAGTTATGGGTATAAATATTTCAACAGTATTGTAAGTTGAGGAACGGCTTCATCAGTATGAAAACTGTTGAAACAGCCCTAAGATCAAACTATCGTATTTTTTACATTATAGGGCGCACTGGATTATAAGGCGCACTGTCAATGAATGGTCTATTTTCTTTTTTCATATATAAAGCGCACTGGACTATAAGGCGCATTAAGCGGAAAAAAAAACAGTCAGATAAATCAGTCGAATAATATTATGGTGAAGCACAGTATGCATTACTCCGCGACACTCCTGGTTACGGTAGCCGTAATGCTGCAAGCGGTGCGGCTTTGTAGTTTACCAAAGTCGTACTAAAACATTTTGATTTAGTGCCTTGTACCACACAAAAATCGCTTAGAGGTCAGTAAACAAAATAATTAATCCATATATAAGGCGCTTCGGATTATAAGGCGCAGTGTCGTTTTTTGAGAAAAATAAAGGCTTTTAAGTGCGCCCTATAGTCCGAAAAATACGGTATATCAAACTTTGCTACACAGTCAGACGCAGTACCCTCCAAACACGACACCAAACACAGTCAGCGCAGTCCGTGGCTGCTTTCAAACGTCATCACCAGGTGCATGAACATTTCACATTTCATCTTTTTGCAGACGCTCTTATCCAGAGCGAACTACAGCAAGTACAGGGACATCCCCCCCCCCCCCTCCCCCCCCGGGGCAAGTAGGGTGAAGCGCCTTGCCCAAGGACGCAACGTCGCGTTCGCGCGGCTCGGGATTCCAACCCGTAACCTTCTGATGTGCCAGCCCGATCCCTTAACCGCTCAGCCGCTCGACTCCTCCAGGTAGTCGCATGCGTTTCCCTGCCGGCGCAGTGGAACAAAGGCCCGGGACGTCGCAGACAGGGCTGGGGAAAAGGGCAGCGGCATGAAAGAGAGACTGGAGTATCGGTTGAACGGCGAGATTAGGCTCTGTCACAGGGCCAGCGGTCACAGCATCAGAGGGATGCACGGCGTGGGACAATCTGCAAAGGCAGGCCTTTGATCTGCTGACAAGTCACTGTCTCCTTTCTCTCTGTCCGTGTGTGTGTGTGTCTGGGTGTGTGTGTGTGTGTGTCTGGATGGGTGTGTGTGAGAAAGTAGTGCTGTCTGCCCTTTTCGGATCCAGGCTCAACAATTCCAGGATTCACTTTGACCACGCTAATCAGATGATTGCTTCTAATAACCCCTGGAGAGAATTGGTGGGAGAGAGGGAGACAGACAGAGAGAGGGGGGGGAGAAAGGGAGACAGAGAGAAAGAGATAGCGACAAACAAAGAGCAGGGAGGGGGCGGGGGCGTGGAGGGTGTGTGAGGGTGTGCGTGTGACTGAAGCTCTTGAAAGGGCCTCCGCTTTGATCTCCAGTGTTGCGTCTTCCCAGGGAAACTCCTCTTTTCCCCTCTTTCCTATCTTTTCTGGTTCTCTCCATCGCCGTCTGTCTCTCTCTCACACACGCACACACACACACACACACACACACACACATTACTTAGATGGATGAGACTAGAGATGATGCGTCCGGCCAACCACACCATCCAAACCCATCGCCACGTGTGCACTCTCACTCCGAGGACGCTGTCCAGGTGGCTGACCTACCTGAACCTGACCCCTAACAGGCCGATGTGGGGGAGACCACAGGAGGGGGGGGAGGCTCCCCCTCTCTCTCTTATGGAAACACGCGTTTGCCTTTGGGTTTTTTTTTTTTTTTGGCGAACGAAATGCATCACTCGTTTCCTCGTTAGCGGCGCCGAGAGAAACCCGTCCCGTCTGTTTGTTTGTCCGTCTGCGTCCGTACACCTACAGGGTTCCCACGCGCAGCGAGAACACGCCCCTCCCCCCCGCAGGCTGGGCCGTGCGTCCTATTTATTTAGCCGGGGGGGGGGGGGCGGGGCGGGGGGGGGGGTTTACAGTGCGCGACGGCGATCGCTGACTGAAGGCTTACGTTGGTTGGGGTTCTGGCGCTGTGCAAACACGCTTTAACCATTAACGTTTGCGCGAAGAAAGGGAAGGGGGGGGGGTGGACAGGCAGAGAAAGTCCTCTGGCGCGAGCGTTCCCACCCCCCTTTCGCCTTCGTTCCCCCCCCCCGTCCAGAGGGGCGTGCGTTCGTTAATTTGCGGCCAGCAGGCGGGGGGGGGGGGGGAGACGCTGCGAGCCGAAGCTGGTCTGGTTCAGCTCACGACTTCCGCTGGGGTGAACTAGGCCCATTCCCCCTCCAGCTCTCTGTCTCGACGAGACCCCTGCGCGCAGGTGGGGACACGACGCACACGCATTTAAACACTTACAACTTCCATTCAGCGGCCGTTGTTGTCACGCTAACGTTTAGTCGTTCAGCAGACGCTCTTATCCAGACATCAAGACATTCCCCCCTGAGGCAAGTGGGGCGAGGTGCCTTGCCCAAGGACGCAACATCATGTTGACAAAGCCAGGGTTCGAACCAGGCACCTTCGCATTAGTACCCCCAACACCTTAACCAGCTGTGCCACACGACTTCCAAAGACTTGTTTTACAGCCATTAAGGACAAAAATGTAATATAGTTGGGACTCTTAGCTAGTCTTCTGTGATTGGCCAGGGATGCCGTTGCGTATGCGTTTGCGATGGTGAATAAAAAGAGGCCTTCGTTCAGCTTTTGACATCGGGGCGAATGTAGGCGCGTATACGAGACAGCCTCCATTTTCCGTAATGGCCTGGGGGACTTAATGAAATATTGACTGCAGGCTCTGCCCTGCAATCAGAAGGAGAGGCCCAGGGCTGAAATTATAATCAGCTTCGGTTTACACTTTGTTTGTTGTGGGGGCAATTAGGGTGCCGAAGCTCAGACAATGCGGTTTTACTCTGCCGCTGCAAATGGCCTGCATCCTGTGCCTGCTTGCGCCAAGGTTACGCTCAAATAACTACGGAGAGAGAGAGACGGAGGGAGGGAGGGGGGGAGGGGGGGAGAGGAAGAGACAGATCAAGGGGTTCGACGCCGCGGAGGCGAGAAGGTGAAAGTCGAAAGAGGAAGAGAGAGAAAGCGAAGGAGGAGAGAGAGGGAGGGAGAGAGATCCAGAGAGAGAGAGACGGAGGGGAGGGAGAGGACGAGAAAAGGAGGGAGACGGGGCCTCTGCGGCTGAAAACACGGCCTCAACTCGGAAGCCTGCTCGTCAGCAGAGAGAATCGGACGTGACCTCGACGCCGCCGTAGAGCAACGCTTCGGCTTCGCAAAAAAACGAATCCGTTTCCTCTTCGCCCCGTATCTGGCCAGGCTCACGCATAACGAAACCCGGTCTAGTTCTGAGGCCCAGGGGAGTTCTGATCAGTCCTGACTTACAGTTGGGAACCGTTCAAGGAATGCACACAGGAGACCCAGTCCAAACTGCATGGATCTCTGCGGGCCAACGTGCAAACACGCGTCCTCCCTGGATCGCACATGACATTCTAGGACGTTCTACCCTTTTAGCACCCTGGAACGCGTGAGCCTCATGAGACAGCGTCGATTTATTATCTCCACGGCGACACGGCAGCTTGGCGGAGGCCCAATCCGTCCGATAGGATCTTTCGCAGCATGAAAATCAGCCGGCGCAATGTTTTTTTCCCCCCCCCTGAGAAATGTACACGCGCAAACGCATTCCTCTTCCCTCCCTCTCGCCCCCTCACCGCCCCTCTGCCCTCCCTCCCCCTCCTCCCTTCACCCTATCTCCCTCCTTCCCCTCCATCCGCCCCCTCTACAAAGGGCCCGCAGAGCGAGCCTGGGATCAGCAAGAGACAGAAACACATTTTTATCTGTCCTCCTCTCGAAACAGATTGCCTTGACTGATGTCTGGGCATCCGAGATGAGAAAAAAATAAAGATATTTTTACCGTCGGTCGATTGTGTCTGAACCAGACAGACAACGCGATGGCATGTTCAAGAATCTCACATCGTCTCCCTTCGGAAAACCCCCACACGCACCGCGAGAGATATCCGTGTATTTACAGAGACGCTGTCACGCCATGGCCCAGGCTAGCGTCGGTCTCTCCCCAACACACAAAAGGATTAGCAAGAATCACTCGAGTTCTTATTGGATTAAATAGGCTCTGGTATTTCACTGGGGTTTGCTGATTTGGCAGACTATTAAAGTTGCAGATCATTGGAAAACATGTGGCCGGACTTGAAGGGAGGTCTCGTTCCTGCCGTCGGAGGTTACGAGGCCTTGGGGAGCGCTGTATCTGATGAGCGCGTCGGAAAACACGCACGCACAAAGTATATTTTGTCTTTCTAGCAGTAGGAGGTGAGCACGTTTCCCCATTAGTTAACCCACTTAGGAGGGGCACTGCCAGCCAGTCAGAGTCTGGTGCCACCACCTAGACTACCCCCCCCCCCCCCTCCGCCCGCCCGCCCGCCCTCACCCCCCCCGCCCCCACCCCGCCGTCTCTGTCTCTCCCCCTCGTTTGCGCCGGTTCCTAATCGGATCCACGTGGAGACAATTTGGGGCCACGCCTCGGCGCGTACGGCAGCCGGGCTGCGCCGGGATTCGGCGAGCGCAACCGCACTGCAGACCAGTCAAGTCAAGGTCACAATACACAATACATACACAATACATACAGTGTGCGTGCGCGCGTGAGGAAGGGGGGGAGGAGGGGGGGGGGGGGGGGTGGGGGGCGGTCAGTAATTGCTATGGGGTCTGCAGTCCGTTCGGCGAAACCCCCATGTATTTCCAACCCAAAGCTCCGACGATCGTGGCATGCACCCCGCAGAAATGCAGAAAGGGCGGTTCGGTGGAATAACGAGCACGAAACGGGACCCCTCGGCCCGGCCGCTGGTCGCAAACGGTAAAAGAGATGCTTTATAAAGAAGGCCGACCGTGCAGTTGTGGGGAAGGAGAAGAAAAAAAACTGCCCCCCCCCCCCCCCCCCCCCCCCCCCCGAACTTGACAAAGAGTCACTGTGCCATTTTAAGTAGTCATTAAAGTGTTTACTGTACACTCGGGGGGGGGGGGGGGGGGGGGGGAGAAAAAGCGACAAGACGACAAGAAGGCAGGCGATTCTGCATCCGGGGGGTACAGACGCTCTTGTTTTTTTCCTGTGAAGGATTGGGTTGCACTTTTTTTTCTGGACGGTGCATTCGCGATTCACGAGGATAATTCCGTGAATCAATGATCTCATTCTGGCTCAGGCCATTCTGGTTCCCCTCCCGGAGACGAACGAAGCGGTAACTCTGAGAGCGCAAAGGTCTCTCGCCCTTCTCTCTCTCTTTATTTTCTCCTCGCCCTCCCTCCTCGCTCTGTCCTCTCTCAACCCCTTTTGGATTGGCAGTTAATCACATGCTTGGGCACGTGGGTATGGTTCTGAGATGGCCTGTTACATCCAGATTATCTTCATTCCATCCAGCGACAAGGGCCATGCTCTGAAAAAAAAAACCCATTCATCGCTTCTAAACATTCCGTATTTGTGTTACAATACATATAGCTATTCAATTCTACTACTGCCGGTAACACTTTTCACCAAAGCTGCCCAACGCTCAAAAAACAAGTCCTACACTTGATGGATTAACATCGTGGTCGCTACATCCCGCATCCATCTGAAAGTTAGCCGCAATTCCAACCCTCTTTTTCGGGAGGCCAGGGTTAGATTCCTCCCTCTGAGCCAGCCTTTCTCCCAAACGACCTCTCATTATTCCTGGGAAGACAAAGAGGTACAGGAAATGAAATGAACTCTTGTGTTGCTGTAGGATAACGTAGCTGCCACCGATTGAAATACTGGCGGGCCGCGCTCCACAGCCGCTTAGCAAAGCCGTCTCCTTTTCCCCTCTGCTGAAATGATTCAGTCGCACTGAACTGGGCTTCGGTACAAGACGTGCACTTTGGGAATGATAGTGAGGCGATGCGAAGATAGACTAGGCCAGGCTAACAGTGAGGTTATTCGTGCTAATGCTATTCGTGCTAACGCAGAAACTAACGCTAAATCTCAAAACAAATACATTGGAAATCCTCATACATGCACTGGGTGTAAAATATTGGCTAGAGATCAACGTTGAAGCGCTGTCTAAATGTGTATTTAATCCGATAGTAGACCCTTGTAAACATACATATAATTATAATGTCCACACATATCATGTATAGAATTAAAATGAATATAATTCATGAGGATTATCAGATTCAGAATACTTTATTTATCCAGGGGGAAACTCCTTTGCAGCAATGGCACACAGTCTCGCAAAAGCAGAGACTTGGATAAATGATTATGTACAGACTATACAATTACAATTATACAAGTATTGGTCTTGTAGAATACCAATACTTGTATAATTGTAATTGTTAGGATTGATTCTCTTCATTTGTATTCAGCTATTCCAGGTTTCGGTTATCGTAGGTTCAGACAGGCCACTAGGAAGAAAGCAGGACCAAAGAATTCCACTGGCGTTGTTGCTAATGGCAGTCAACTTGAAACTTGAACTTGACCACAGGACTGTTAGCAGCAGCAGCAGCGGCAGGCCCCCTCCTCCAGTCCGGTGCCTGGCAGACCCCTCCTTGACAGCTTCAGCTGTGGGGACCCTGGCACCCAGCGGAGGCCCACCCTTGGCTGATGTCACCAGACGGTTCCCATGGCCCCGCGGGCGCCAGCCGGGGTTCGAGGGGAGGCGGGAGGGAGGAGGGAGGGAGGAGGAGAAGCTGGACGCTGCCGTGTTGACCGAGCTTCCTTCTTGTCAGCGCTTCCAAAGGTCACGCTCTGCCGGGCAACTGCTCGATGACGGAGGCTGATGGCATGCTGAGCTGAAATCTTACGGCCGTAGCCTAGTCATCAGTTACCGAGGACTTGAGCTTAAACCTTAGTCAAGAGAAGAATAAGACAGAGAACCAGCAAGTCGTTGACGCAAAAAATTCAGCTAAAATCTGAACTTATTGCCTTGGACTCATAGACACGAATACCAGAGTATCTTTTACAGTTTTTTTTGATTGCTTAAACACTAAAATTAAAAGTAGTACACTATTAGCAAAACCTTACACCCAAGAAGCAAAACATCAGCCCATATTTGCACAACTATAAGCACATTGTCAACTTCACACTTGTTGCAAAACTCTACACACAGTGATTTGCAAAACACTAAACACACTTAACATACATACACACAAAAATCTATCATTAAGTTGCTTCATTGCAATACCAAAGCACTGACTGTCAAATTACCACACCGTCCAACCAATTGGTTCAACACAGTCATCAGGTGTGCAAACACTTGTTTGCTTAATTGTAGACAAACCAATCAGGTGTATAAACACCATAAAAAGCAGCTGGTGAGTTCATCTTCAAGCACAATGGAAAAAGTCAGACAAAGAGTAAAACGAGGAGGAGAACAAGGAGGACGAGAAAGAGGAGAAAGAGGAGGAGAACAAGGAGAATCAACAGAGGAAGAGATGGAGGCCGTGCTGGAGGTAGAGGAAGACAAGAAGGTGCTCAAAGATGACCGAATCTGAAAAGTGAGATCCATGCAAACACTGTTTGACCACGTTGTCAACCAGGGCGTCAGATGGCTCAACGGGTCAAGGCGTTGGCCTCATGATCAGAAGGTTGTGAGATCAAGCCCTGGCTGTGGCTATATGACGTTGTGTCCTTGGGCCCTACTTGCCTCAGGGAGAATGTCCCTGTACTTACTGTAAATCGCTTTGGATAAAAGCGTCTGCTAAAAAAAAAAACATGTTCAAATGAAGTAAATTTATCAAGTGCCTTTCGAGCACAATTCAGAAAGGGTGAAGCTACTGTGGCATGATTATGCAGAGGTATGTATTGACTTTAGCAGTGTGATCTTGCATACTGTCTTGTAATATGTATACTAGATCGACACTGAACAATTTTGCCTGCCAATGTTTTTCAGGGGGTGGAGAGGAGATCCAGCATGAGTTCATTTACGTGGATGAGGCGTAAAATTACATTTTGTTACAGTATTATGAATCTCCGTGTCAACATTTTGGGCATGTTGAGAAAGAGTGTCTTCAGTCTGCAACATTGGTCTTGTTTGGTGAATTTAGATTATATTTGTACTTTGTTCATAGTAGCGTACTCTAATCATAGGGAAGTAGAAATGCTAAAAGTGTTTTAGGTTTATCACAGCAGAGTGTAACTCGTGCAAACAAGGTATAGTAATGTGAAGTAATGTGTGTTTCATATGGTAACAAAGTGTGGTTTTTCAAAAGAAGTGTATAGTTTTTACAAGAGTGTTTAGTTTTGCAAAGGATCTGTAGTGTTTTGCTAGTTGTGGGTGTGGTTGTGCTAATTGTGTGTAGTGTTTTGACAACACGGGCCCTGTTTTGAAAATCGTGCTTAAGCAATCAAAAAAAACTGTAATACGTTAAGGACTTTATCAAGACAATGCTCTCTGGTTTGAATTGAGTTTAAGCCATTTTTAAATGTCTTTTTCGCCATGCGAATACAATTGCCATACTCTCAGATTTAAGGAAACAACAGCCCGCAGTGGGCAAGAGTCCAAATGGAAACAGCCTAGCAGAGCCCTATTCTGAGTTTGCGGACGGTTAAACGTAATCCTGATGTTTACAGTTCCATTAAAAGGCCATAGAACGACAATAAGCGCTCGTATACCTTTTCGAAAACGAGAGCCAATTTAAATCCAAACGCAAATGGTTGGCGTTGCTGTTCTTGGAGGGCAGTGTGGGAGTTCAAATCTTTTCAATCCGATTATCAGTAACGAGCGCATTTCTCAATAAGGCGCATGTGAGATAAATCAGCGGTCGTAGTGCTTACACAAGACGAACCCGTTGCGCAAACAACTTGCAGGTTTTCCAACAAATCTCTGCGCAACATCCGCCCCCTTCCTCCCCCTCCCCCTCCTCCTTCTTTGAGGAACATCTCACCCTGCAGAGGGGCATAAGAGCAGAGAAGGTTGGGAGGGGGAAGGAGGACATTTGAGAGAGGGATGACGAGGGAAGAACCCAACGACAGGGAACCACGAGGAGAGAGGGACGAGGAGAGAGAGGGACGAGGAGAGAGGGACGAGGAGAGAGAGGGACGAGGAGAGAGGGACGAGGAGAGAGGGACGAGGAGAGAGAGGGACGAGGAGAGAGGGACAAATGAACCCTCCGGCTGGGCTGCGCGGAGACCGCTTTCGCTCCGGCAATTTTCAAGGAAGTGCGTCTTTTTTTTTGGTTTTCTTTTGTGTCAGACAGCGTATCTAGTTGCCAGGGATATTCAATACTCAACCAGGGAGGGAGGGAGGGAAGGAGCATTCGAGAGAGGATTGGGGGGAAGGAGGGAAGGAGGAATTTGGAGAGGATCCGAGGGAGGGAGGGAGGATCCGAGGGAGGGAGGGAGGGATTGAGAGAGGATCCGAGGTAGGGAGGGTGGGAGGCAGGCAGGGAGGGAGGGAGGGACTGTTGACTTAGTATATTGCTGGTGCCTTACACTGGAACTAACACAGGCGCTACTCCGTCAAGGCCTCTTAACACACACGGTTTCACTGGGAATCTAATGCGATCGCCTGACATGGATGAACTACTGGGAGGTTTCAGCAGTGATACGTATCCCGTGCAGGAGACGTATTCCGCCTGGACTTCCAGGTCCACTTTAAGAACAAGCATCTGAATGAACACAGGCGTTCCTGATAATGATATGACAATGTATAATAGACAGTATATTATACTGAGGTGGGTTCTAGAAAACCCTCTTTTTTGGCTGTTTGTCTTTCTCCTTCCTCCTACCCTAACCCTACTAGGCCATTTTTCTCCGTATCTTCCTCACTTTCTACTCCTTCTTTTTCGTTTCTCCCCTTCCCCCTGCCTCCTCCACTATCTCATCTCTATCCTCCTCCTCCTCCTCCTCCTCCTCCTCCTCCTGCTCCTCCTATCTAGAGCCAGACCACTGTGCATACTCAGTTCAGTGCTGTCTAGATAGTGGCTGTGAGTAAGGGGAGGGGGGGGAGGGGAGGGGGGGGGAGGGGAGGGGGGGCACGGGGGGGGGGGGGGGGCCACGTTGACCCACACTGGCCCAGTTCCATTTCTGGGCTTATCATCTGTTTGTCCAGACCACCCTTCCCATCTATCAACCCCCTATCCACCCCTCCGTTCCTCCATCACTCTCTGCCCTCCGTCCTCCACTTCCCACAGGCTCTCATCCCCCCATCGCGCTACCCCCCATCTTCCCCCTTCCACCGCGGAGGGAGAGGAAAAACGATAGAGGGAGAGAGAGAGCGATAGACGCGGCGGGGGGGGGGGGGGGGGGGAGCGGACGGACGTCGGCTTGGTGTTTTTGCGAGAGGGAAGTAGGACGAGTCTTCTGCTGCTCTTTCTTTGTGAACCTCTTTCGCGACAGAGGGAAGCAGGCTGCGGAAACTCCGATAGAAAAAACACGAGCAACTTAGCAGAACCTCGAGCGCGTTGAACGCGATCCGCCTACACAGTCACATGCACGGGTGCACGCACGCTCCAACCCTGGCGGGGAGTCAGCAGGCTCAGCGGCTTAAGGCGTCGGTCTTGTGATCGGAAGGTTGTGAGTTCGAACCCCGGCTGTGGCTATGTGATGTTGTGTCGATAGGCAAGGCACTTCACCCTACTTTCCTCAGGGAGAATGTCCCTGTACTTAAATGTCAGTGGCTTTGGATAAAAGTGCTAAATGAGGTATTTTTTATTAAAGACAGTAACAAGAGACAACGGCATGAATCTACTGTCAGGAAACAGAGAAAGAGAGGGCTATAATTCCCTGCATTCTCCGGAGGCTTTCCAAGCCCCGCTGATGTCTCCCAGACGGACAGACGGGGGCATAATGGCCACCGTGCTGCAACACCGCAAAACTTCCCCGACCGACGCTGCTGAGCGCCTATAAGTAGAAACGGGAGTAACGGGGCAGACAGGACAGGGAGGGTTCAGCTGGAACAGCGATAATGGGAGGGAGGGAGGGAGGGAGGGGGAAGGAGAGGGAGGGAAGGAGGAAGAGGGAGCGAGGAGAAGGGAGGGAGGGAGCGAGGAGGAGAAAGGGAGGGAGGAGGGAGGGAGGGAGGGGGAGGGAGGAAGGGAGAGGGAGGGAAGGAGGGAAGAGGGAGCGAGGAGAAGGGAGGGAGGGAGCGAGGGGGAAGGAGAAGGAGGGAGGAAGGGAAAGAAGGGGAGGGTGGGAGGGTGGGAGGGAGGGAGGGAGGGAGAAGGAGGGAGGGGAGGGTGAGGGAAGGAGAGAGAGGGAGGGAGGAAGAGAGAAAGACAGGGAGGGAAGGAGAGAGAGGGAGGGAGCCACTTAAAACAACATTGCTGATTCAGTGCAAGCTAGCCTCCCGTCACACCCCCCCCCCCTTTCCTCCCCTTCCGCCCCCCCCCCCCCCCCCCCCCCTCCCCCTTGAGAGGACTCCAGGCGCTCGGTGCCAACCTGCCGGGGGATACTGCGGTGATGGTGGTGGTGAGGGCCCTGTGAATGTCTGTGTGTGTGTGTGCTGTGTGTGTATTACAAAGATGCCAAGGCAGGGCATTCCTGAGGGCCCTTAGTATAGACCTCATTAGCCCTACAAGAGAGGGGCATTAATGGGGCCACGGCAGCAGTAAGATCACAGCATTTGTCAGATGGGAAAAACAGCCTGTCTGGTCCTTCCTAGGGCTGCTGTCTCCTGGATGCTGGGTTAACGAGGAGGAAGGAGAATAGCTGCGTTCAGATCCCGGCACGGCGAGGAGGGAGGTAGTTGGAAAACGCCACGCAAACGCGCACCCAGATACGCCACGCACCCCTCGCGCGCCTCACGCATACGCACACACACCATCACTGCTCTCTGCCCCCCCCCCCCAAATTCACTCCCACCAACCTCCCCAGTGCCTCAACCACACACCCATCACACACACACACACACGCACCCCAACACTGCTCTATGTTCCGCAGATTATTCACTCCCACTCCCCCCACCGCCGGTCTCCAAACTACACACACACTAATGCGTGTACACACCGTGCAAACGCTACAAACATACAGTACGAACACACACACCATCACTGTCCTCCGCTCCCCGAAGCCTTCTCTCCAACACCCCCCTCGCTCCTTAAGTCTCCAAACACACACGCACGCACATACACACAGTTGCAAACACTGCAAACATACGGTACACACACACACACACACACACACTCATACACATTATAAAAACACTACAAACATACAGTACGAACACACACACACCATCACTGTTCTTTGCTCCCCAAAACCTTCTCTCCAACACCCCCTCGCCCCTTGAGTCTCCAAACACACACACACACACACACTCACTCACCGACATACACATTCTACAAACACTACAAACATACAGTACAGTACGAACACACACCATCACTGTTCTTTGCTCCCTAAAGCCTTCTCACCAACTCCCCCTCGCCCCTTAAGTCTCCAAATACACACACACACACACACACTCACCGACATACACATTCTACAAACACTACAAACATACAGTACGAACACACACCATCACTGTTCTTTGCTCCCCAAAGCCTTCTCTCCAACTCCCCCTCGGCCCCTTAAGTCTCCAAATACACACACACACACACACACACACACACACACACACTGCGATAAAGCCTTGTGCTATGACCATCCCACTCATCATCCGGTTGTGAAAAAGGTCTGAACTAACAAACCCTTCTTAACGGCTGAAGAACCACTTTTCCTCAAACGACGCAAAGAGCGTGACGTGATCACCTTCCCTGCGGACCCGCCCCCCTCGCTCCATCGTTACCTCCGACTGGCCGAGGCCTTCCCTCCTTCACCGTCAGGGCCGCACCTGTGGTTCAGTGGTGGGATTCTAGCCTACGACGTGCAGAAGGCCTGGGTTCGAATTTGGGTTCTTTTCCCTGTGGGGGGTTCGAATCCCGGCCAATGCATTGATAATGTGTGTGCCTGTGAAATTTCCCCACTAGGGGATTACAGTTTGTATTGATTGCTTTGACCTGCTTAAAGAAACTGGGATTCACACGGTTTCCATCGTCACTGTCTCAGCAGAGCACCAGGCACCTCTTGCAAATGTGTTTTTTCTTGATTGCTTTGATTGCAGCAGGTCAACTCGAACTCCACATTTTCAAAACAGTTAACGCACAGGTCGAAACAGTGGCACTCATGGTCGAAATTACACATTTTGTTTGCAAAAGGCTCTAACCGTAGAGGAGAGAGGGAGAGAGAGAGAGGGAGAGAGAGGGAGAGGAGAGGGAGAGAGAGAGAGAGACAGAGAGAGAGAGAGACAGAGAGAGAGAGAGAGAGAGAGAGGGAATATATACAGTACATGGCAGACAGACATGTTTCCGGAGTGAATGGTGCAGAACGTTGTGTTATTTTACCTGATTGTCAAAGATCATTTCAGAAATCTACGACCGTCATTGAGAAAGCGCAGTCGCGCAGGGGGTCCGCCTTCGACCATCCGCAGCGCGGCCGTTCATTTTCATTTTCAGAAATGCCTCACTTTATAGCGTTCCTTTCTCCTATTTCCCTCCTTCTTGGACAGGAAATCGTGTTTTGAATTGACAAAAGCTTCCATTTTGCCGAACCGTGTAGTAGGGCTCTTCGGAGGCAAAGTGTTTACTTGACTAGGTCCTCACCCCCCCCCTCCTCCCCCCCCCCCTCCCTCCCCACCCCCCCCCCCCTCACTGTAGCGAGGGTCTCGGTGTTTGGAGAAGGAAACGGCCGGGGGTCTCTGGGATCATGTGACTCAAACGATTGGGGTTGGAACTTTTTCGCGGACGAGGAAATTGTTATTGCGGGAGGCAGGGGGGGGGGGCGGGAGGAGAGGGGGAGAGCGGGGGGGGGGGGGGGGTGAGTGTGTGGGAGGGGGGGGGGGGCTCGCGAGGGAGCCGGCCCGGGGTCGGCGTGTGCCGGTGGAGCACGGGAGATCTGACGGGGGGGGGGTGGGGGGGGGGGGAGTTCCGGAGAGAGCACAGGTCCTCCTAATGCTAGGAGACAGGCCGCAGTGTGGGTGGGAGTCTCATTAAAGGGGGGGGGGGGGGGGGCGGCGGCGGCGGTACAGGACTGAAGTCCTGCGGGCGGGTAGCTGTTCGGACATGAGGACCTTTTTTGGGGTGTAGGGGGGTCTGCAAAAGTGGTGCTGGATTCAAGTAAAAACCTCAAGCCTGACTCAAGGGGTGGTGAAAATGCGTGGCAGGCAAAGAGTATCCAAGATGGAAATCGCTACGAGGGTGTTAGGGTGCGAATAATAGTCCTGACCGTCATCATGAGTTTAAGAGTTCATATCCATTCGTCTGTCCTTTATTTATAAAACACTTTCAAAATCTGCAGAGTTGACCAAAATGCTCTACATGTACTTACATTAACATTTTACATTTAGCAGACGCTATTATTCAGAGCGACTTACATCATATACAGGGAATTTGCCCCTTAGCCAAGTAGGGTGAAGCCAAGGACGCAACATCATGTTGGCGCAGCCGGGGTTCAAACCAGAGACCTTCCGATCATCAACCCGACACCCCTAACCGACTGCGTCACATGACTCCCGGCTCCACAGTTACAGCAATGAAGACCGCAGACGCGCGCCGAATAACAACAGCAAGCGTTCAAAATGGGTGAGAGAATTGAACTTCATTGAACTTAGACGCATCATGAAAATAACAGGGGACTGCATGGAAAGGACAGCCATGGGAAATGCCCATCCACCCTGAGACTGCTGCGTGACGCTGCTGTCATCTAAAGCCCGGGAGAAGACTTGCTGTCACAGGCCACCCAATGCCGTGAGAAGCCCCACTTCAGCCTCCTCTCCCCGTCTGGGAAAGACGAACCTTTGTCTCGTAATTGAACGCTGGGACAGTCATCTGACAGGGTTATTACACCAAATTATAACCCCCCCCCCCCCCCCCCCTGTCTTGGTCTGTCCTCCTCCCTTTTAGTCTCCCCTCCCTCCCTCCCTCCCTCCCTCCCTCCCTCCTTCACTCTCTCACTCTCTCTCTCTCTCTCTCTCTCCCTCCATACCTCCCTCCCTCCCATCCTCTCTCTCTCTCACTCACTCTCTCTCTTTCTCTCTCTCTCTCTCTCTCTTTCAGGCATACAGAAGTCCCCTACGGTGACCTGGGTCGACTGAAGTCAGGTCCCCCCCCCCCCCCCCCCCCCCCCCCCCCCCCCACCACCACACCTCGCCTCACAAAAGCCTCCCGTCACTCAGGTCCCTCCACTTATCACATTAAACATGGCTACGTGTGAAGGGAGTCTTTGTACCCAGGCTGTGCGTGTGGGAGAGCGAAGGAGACGGTCTGTGACGCCCCCAGGGTAGGTTTCAGCGCTCAGCCAGTTGCAGACATGTCGGTGAGCAAGCCCCAAACTAGCGTCTGTCTGCCTTCTTGTGAGGTGGCTCAGCGGGTTTAAGGCGTTGGCCTCGTTGATAGGAAGGTTTGAGTTCGATTCCCGGCTGTGACTACGTGACGTTGTGTCCTTGGGCAATGCGCTTCACCCTACTTGCCTCAAGGAGAATGTCCCTCTACTTGCTGTAAGTCGCTTTGGATAAAAGCGTCTGGTAAATGGAATGTAAATGTTGTCACACGAGCACGCCAACGTACGGTCAAGATGCAGACTAGCAACGCGTACGAACGCCTACGCACGACTCGCGCTTGAACCACACATACGCTAGACGGTCCACTCCAAAACGCTGACATTTTTTTTTCACTTGAAACTGTCACTCCGTTTATGATGAGACGGACAAAAACACTTTCTTCAACAAGTGAAGAGAAAACCTGATCACCAATGACCTCTCCCCCCTCTGGTGACCTTGTCCAACCAGGGGACGTTCTCTAAAATCTAGTTTTAAGGACTTCCCACACAACCCCCTGTCCGACCGGTCGGGGGGGAAAGGTCAGGCCGGGCCGACTGGCAGAGGATGAAAAGTAAGGGGGGGGGGGGGGGGGGGCAGCGCCGGGGGCCCGAGGTCGGGCACTGGTGGTGGAGTGGGGGGGAGGGACAGGCGGGGGGCAGAGGTTGGGAGGGGGAACGTGTTCAGGAACTCGTGACGCTGTCTTCTTCTCCCCTCAGCGCGCTCTCTCCGTTCTCCGCTCGGCCGCGCTCTGGCTCGGTCCCGCGCTCGTGAAGCAGACGGGCGCGGTGGAAGTTGGAGAGCGGTAAGACTCAGAAAGGGCTGGCAGGTGGCACTTTCACTTTATAGGCTCGGACTGACAGGGAGTGCAGAAGGACAGGGTAGAGATAGACAGGATAGAGATGGAGTAGAGATGATAGACAGGGTAGAGATAGACAGGGTAGAGATAGACAGGATAGAGATGGTAGACAGGGTAGAGATAGACAGGGTAGAGTTAGACAGGGTAGAGATAGACAGGGTAGAGTTAGACAGGGTAGAGTTAGACAGGGTAGAGATAGACAGGGTAGAGATGTTAGACAGGGTAGAGATGTTAGACAGGATAGAGATAGAGTAGAGATGGTAGACAGGGTAGAGATAGACAGTATAGAGATGTTAGACAGGGTAGAGATAGACATGATAGAGATGTTAGACAGGGTAGAGATAGACAGGATAGAGATGTTAGACAGGGTAGAGATAGACAGGATAGAGATAGAGTAGAGATATTAGACAGGGTAGAGATAGACAGGGTAGAGATGTTAGACAGGGTAGAGATAGACATGATAGAGATGTTAGACAGGGTAGAGATAGACAGGATAGAGATAGAGTAGAGATATTAGACAGGGTAGAGATAGACAGGATAGAGATAGAGTAGAGATGTTAGACAGGGTAGAGATAGACAGGATAGAGATAGAGTAGAGATGTTAGACAGGGTAGAGATAGACAGGATAGAGATGTTAGACAGGGTAGAGATAGACAGGATAGAGATAGAGTAGAGATGTTAGACAGGGTAGACGGGACCAACAGCAAACAAGAGTGCGATGGATCTGAGAGCCAGCACACCTCTCTCTGTCTCTCTCTCTCTCTGTTTCTCTGTTTCTCTGTCTCTCTCTCTCTCTCTCTCTCTCTCTCTCTGTTTCTCTGTCTCTCTCTCTCTCTCTCTGTCTCTCTCTCTCTCTCTCTCTCTCTCTCTCTCTCTCTCTCTCTCTCTCTCTCTGTCTCTCTCTCTCTCTCTCTCTCTAAGGAAGGGGAGAGAGGCAGGTGGCTGCCTGCCAGAATAACATATGTGAGCAATCTGTCGCGTCAGACCGAGGCAGGGAGTCTTGGTGCGCACGCGTGACACACTGTTTACCTGCACAATCATTTCTTTTAATTACACTCTTTCATGTTAGGCTCCACATTTAGCGGCGTGCATATAATCACGACACGCTAGTTTAAGGGTTCGAGGTGCGGCCCGCTGCCAATGCCTTCGCCCCTCGCGCCGGCAGTTTCATTCTCATCTGTTTTTTTTTTTTTTTTTTTACGAGACTTCAGTCCGAGTCGGATTACGTCTCGGCGTCAGGAGAGGGAGCGCCGCCTGGGTCCTTCTCGCTCCCGTTAAGGGGCCCGTTTGTTTGCCTGTTTTTGTTGCCGTTGCGTTTTATTTCGCGAAGCCCAGCCCAGCCGCGAACCGCTAAGCACCCCCCCCCCACCCCTCCCACCCTCCCCTCCCACCCTCCCCCCGCCACCCGAGGGACCTGGTGGGTCTCGGAAGCGCCGACCCGTCGGAGAGAAACAACCGCCTAAGTTTTCGCCCTCGGGGATTGACCTTTGACCCTTCCTCCTCTAATGTTTGACCTGCTGCCGGCCCTCCTAGCTCCTCCCTCTGAGTGAAAGTTGGAGTCTGGATCACCTTACGGGTGAGTGTATACGGATGCCAATGCTCTACTGGCTGCAACTGAGCTGAAATCAACTTTAAAGTATCGATTGTGTTTGAAAAAATGGTATTTGACCTTAGTCTACCAGTTAGCGTGACGTCAAGCTGGACCAATTATTGCTCGTTCAGATTATATTAGATTCAACTTTATTGTCATTACACAGGTACAAGTACAGGGTAACGAAATACAGTTAGCCTCCAACCAGAAGTGCGAAACAGTTATTACAACAGAATAGAATTGTAATTGTACACTCAGAATATACACAGTATGTACAGTATCATCAGAATATACAGGGCAGTTTACTGTTTCCTGCCCTGAAATAGAGTTTTCTCCAGAGAGTTCAACTGCAAACATGGTTGTGTCAGACACCAAGTGTTTGTCCCAGAACAGTCTAATTTCTCCCTCTGGGACAACCAGCTTCCATCATTTCCAACTTATCAGTCGCCGGCATCGCTGCCGATTCCATTTCCAACACAAACAAGGCCGCGTGACGTGCCGTTTGCTGTGTGTGTGCGCGCGCGAGGTCGGTCCTCGAGACACGTGGGAGAAGGGGGGGGGGGGGGGGGTGGTGTTGCCGGTGAGGGACCCGCCCTTGTCGAACCCAGGGCCCTGTTCTCAACTTGGACCTGGCACTCTCGATGCCATCGATGCCAGTTTGGACGCGAGAACTGTGGCGTGCGCGCGTGCAGCGAGGAACTCCCGAGGAGCGCTCATCGCCTCCGTCTTTATTGCCGACTGAAAATGATCAAACCGACATGCTCAGACAGTACATCAGAACCACAAAGACGTTTAATAAACTGAAAAAATCCAGATAGGAAAATGGTTATTCAATCATATATATATATATATACATACACCATTACCAAGGTCCAAATGCAAGAATAGACTTAGATCAGCCACAGAATTCCCTGAGAAGAGTGTACACGGTTCCACAGGACCAAGACAGGCTTATCGATACGGGGCTTGTCTTCAAGTTCTGTATTTATAGCTTTGTCGTTATCGGGGGTTGGTGTTTGGAGCGGGACCGTATCACAAGGCGACGGTATCTCCTTTTCCCAGGGCGCTATCTCTTCCAGGGAATGCAGCTTGAGACCGCGGCTGGCCGCTTTCCCACGCGCAAAGGAGAAGGGGTGTGCCCCTCCCCGCCTTCTCCGGAGACGCCTTCTGTCAGGGCTGGAGGGGGGGGGGCGGGGGGGGGGAGGAGGAGGGGAGGAGGGGCTGGAGGCTGTGCGGGAGGCTGGTAGGTGGGGGGGCTGGAATCGCAGTTAAACCTGACACTTTTCCCTGTAATTAATAACCGGTATTGACAACAGTCCTTGAAACGACTCGGCGATGAAAGGGTGGGGGGAGGAAGAGGGACGAGAGGAAGAGAGGGAAAGTGTGGCAGAGAGGAAGAGAGAGAAAGTGTGCAGAGAGGAAGAGAGGGAAAGGGATTTAGCAACAGCGAAAGAGGCACAGCGAAGGACAGAGAGAGAGAGAGAGAGAGAGAGACGGGCGTCTGCAGCAGAGACAGATGTTGCTTTGTCGACCTAATTTAATTACGAGTCCTCAATGCCATCCTTGATGCGACGCTCATCCTTTTACCCCATTGATTGACCTGTCACAAAGTGCCTGCTAGTCGCCCGTCCAACAAGCAAGACTTCCTCTCCCAATAATGACGTATCGGGGAAACGATACGGCCGTTTCTTTTGATTTAAGTAACCTAATCAAACTGCGTCTCGTTTCAGAAGGTTCTCAATGTTTTCTTTGACCTCTCTGCCTCTGCAGACAGCAGCGCAGTGTGCACCGACATGCAACCCTGTAATATCCACCAAACTTTGTGGTGGAAACCCACCACAAAACAAGAGGCCCCTACAAAGGCCTCAACGTTGGTGGTCTTCACTGCCTCAGGTTTTTATGGCATCGTCTAGTCAGAGAATTCTCTCTCCCTCCCTCTCTCTCTCCCTTTCTCCCTCCCTTGCTTATCGGTCTTCCCTCTCTCTCTCTTTCCACATCCTTTCTCCATCTCTTTCCTCCGTTCTCTCGTCTCTCCCTCTTTTCATCTCTTTCTCCCTCTCTCTCTCTCCCTCTCTCTCTCTTTCTCTCTTCCTCCCTCCCCCTTTTTCTCTCTCCATGGTAGACAGAAGTGGTTATGCTCTGTTGTAATAGCCTGGCATCCAAGTGCAGAACCATCCTGCTGTGAGTAAGTGTGCACGCCTGTGTGGTGTGTTCGTCTAACTCTGTGAGTGTGTGTGTGTGGCATCATAGGCCTTGTAGCGGTTCGTATACCCCCCCCCCACCCCCCCCCCCCCCGGACCCACTGTACTGCGAGTCAGGAGCAGGTAGTCCAGTTCAATCTCGCTGCAGATCAGTCCGCCCAGGGTTCAAATATCCTGTAAAAGTTCTGCAGTGAGCAGGCTGGTATGGGAGCCGTCCAGTCCTGGCAGCGGATTCGCTCTGTGTAGTTCCTCATACCGCACTTCATGGCTGGTTTCATCAGTTGGATGTGCCCGTGGCGTCGATGATCGTCAAGGCTGATGGTGGGCGACCGTGGTCGAGGAAGAGGAGGATGAGGAGGCTGAAGTGAATCGTGAGGACAAGGGAGGATCAGAGGAACTGGTTAGAGTTGAGAGGCTGAACAGGACAGGCTTGACTCCTCCCTTTTTGCGCACGCACACACACACACACACAAACCTGTAGTGTTCCTGAGAGGCAGCTGGACAGCAGATTAGCAGCATTTACAGAGGAACAGGGAGGTGGCAGGGACCACTGGCTTCGGATCACAGGTTGACTACAAAACCACAGCCAGGAGCTAGAAGATTAAAAACCCAACCAGTCAGAGAGCCAGCCTGCCAGCCAATCAGCCATCCAGCCAGCCAGCCAACGGGTCAGGCAGCCAGCTGGCTGAAAGCTGTTCTGCTTAGATCCGCAGCTGGAGGTAAATGGGGAACTAACCTGACCCGACGTGAACCTCATCCCATCTGAGGGTTAATCCAATGAGCCTCATCCTTCTGTCCTGTATTCACCTCACAGTCTTGTGTACAACAACGGGAGCGCGCCTGCTTGGAAGGTTCCAGCCGAGTATGGGTTCGGACCCGGAGCGATCTTTCACAGTCGCAAGGCGGCGGGATGGGTACAAGGGGGCCTCCACTTTTAGAGCACAACTGTCGCTCCACTTGTCGTTTACTCAAGAGTCCTCCTTCTACGTGCCTTACTGTACAACCCCCCCCCCCCACACACACACACACACACACACACATACACACACACACAACGGCTGAAGTTCATTGGGTTTACCTTGAGCACTCCATTTAGTTCATTCAAACCGACAGAAATCAATGGGATCGATCTGGAGTCGGTATTTTGCAAGTTGTATTTGACCAGAGGAGGACTTCACAGAGCGCAACAGCATCCATGTTTGGAGCGGTCCGACCCGGCAACACGGCTTGCAAAAACAACAAAACCATCTTTCAAACTGCCTGGCTGGACTTCCATTCCCTCTCTGTGTACCTCGCTCCAACACATGTATTTCAACTCTACAAAAAAATAACATGATGTCATTTTTTTTTCCCCCCCTCCCCGAAAGTGATTTAATGTTCAATTGAGCCCAAAGAGCCAAGCAGTTTTGTTTGGATACACTCTCCCAGCACCTCTCCCCGCCCCCCCCCGCACTTGCCAGAACTCTCCTCACGTCCTGATGTCTGTGGTGGGTCCAATATAGGGGGGGAGACCAGTTCAGCTCCCCCCCCCAACCCCCCAAGCTCCAAGGGTACAGTTCAGAAGTATACTCTAGATTTGGCTCTGCACTTGGAAATCCCTCTGAAAAGTGTCAATAAACGAACAGTTGTGTAACCGCGGAAAAAAAGAAAGAAAGAAAAGTTTTGGCGTGTTCACATTTGTAGCGTGCTGTCGCCCAGCAAAAACTCAGGACAACGAAAACCTCCAAGGGGTATCGCTGTGGAGACGGATGGGCGTGGCCCCCGCGCGGTAGGAAGTCCTTTTCTCGCTCGGCCATTACACCCCCCCCCCCCCCCCCCCCCCCCCCCCCCCCCCCCCGCCCCCCCGGCCTGCTGGATAACATTCCTCAAAGTATTATACAGACGAGCTACGCGCTGAAGCGGTTGCGCCCGCGTTGGAAGAGTGGCTGCTCCACATCTGGCGAGGGGGGCCGGGCTCGTCCTCCAGACACGTGGGGCTGGACCGGGGCTCGCCAGGGGTGTGGAGAGAGCCTCCTGCCCATGGCCTGACACTATAATTAGTCAGCCGTAGGATGGGGCGCAAAGCAAACAGCGGCCGCTGCGAGGTCTGAGGACCAGGGCTGGACACGCTGAGAGCTCCCCCCTCCTACCTCCCCACCCCCCCAACCCCCCCCTTATTCCTGGGAGGGCCGTCAAGAGACAGGGAGGGAAACCGAGAGAGGAAGCCCGACTGTGTGTGTGTGTGTGTGGTGGGTGTGTGTGTGTGTGTGGGTGTGTGCGTGTGTGGGTGTGTGTGTGTGATTGTGGGTGTGTGTTTGTATGGTTGTGTGAGTGTGTGTGTGCGTGTGTGTGCGTGTGTGTTTGTAGGTGTGTGTTTGTATGGTTGTGTGTGTGTGTGGGTGTGTGCACGCGCGCACTGTACCATGGGCCCTGTCTGTCACCCTTCTCTCACACCGTGGACCTCAAAGACTGAACTCTTTAGCCGGTAATGTGTGCAGGGAGGGAAGGGGGTCCCGTGATGCTAGCTTTAGATATGTCTTAGTCATTTAGCAGCAAATACCTTTTCGACCATTCCTAGTATTCCAGCCATCAACATTCACTAAAGCATGCGGTAAATGCTTCACCAGCCGTCCATTTAAAATAGATCATGTCCACAGGAATGACTGAACGTATGAAGAATGAGCCGTACAGGAAGGGCCGCTGGCCTGAACATCAACAAACGGAACAGTCAACACCTTTGGTGTAAGCTAAGTTTCAGACTCGGCATTGGGGCTGCGACGAGTGCTGCGGAAAAACCAGTCACTCAACTCCGGTATTAGTCAGTGTCAGCGAGCGACGGAGGGGTCAGGACACGCACAAAGGGCTCATTTCTCCTCCGCGTCTCTGTGTTGTTGACTGCTGAAGTGAGGCCCTGTTTAGCGCTCCAGATAGGAGAGGGATGGGGGGGGGGGGGTTATCTCATCACGTGTTCAAGCCCCACGCTCTACCGGGGGCGTGTGCTAGGGGAGGGGAGGGGAAGGGAGAGGATCTCACTTCCATGTCATCGCCCTCCTTCCTGGGGTGGAGGGCTGGGAGGCTGGGGGGGGGGGGGGGGGTGAGGAGGGAGGGCTGTGCCTGGTACCATGCAGGTCGGGGGGGGGGGGGGGGGTGGGGGGGTGGGTGGGTGGGTGGGGGGGGGGCGGGGAGTGACATCACTCCCAACGCTCGCCACGTCAGCCCCGCCGAACGTTCTCCTTCCTCTCCTCCTCTTAATGTTTATTTATATTTTTTTATGGCCATCCATCCATCCTTCCTCCTCCATCTTCAACCCTTCTCGAATTCCACACGTTAGCCTAAACTCTCCCTAAGCTGTGTTGCCTCAGGCACCGATGCCGCCGCCATGCAACGCTTCCTCTGATGCCCCGTCCATGTTTGACGCCGCTGCGTGCGGGCGCGTGTCTGCGCACGTACCGTGCGCGCGCACGTGTGTCTGGGATGGCCTGCTCGGTCCCCAAGGGAACGGCCTGTATTTCTTGGACTGTGTCGATTAAAAGGGGGCCTGTGTGTTCGGCTCTGTGACAGCAAAGTGATACTCTGAGCAGGGCAGTTGCGCAAACAACACACTGGGATGGTAAAACACACACTCCGAGTGATTTACCGAGCCGGCCCCCGTCCTAAAGGAACGTACTGTGAGGATGGTCCGGCCACGCTCCTCAACGTTGTAATGTCATTCGGACGACCCGTTCGTGAAATCACTGGCGGTGCTTGGCGCCGCATAAATTTGAGTCAAGATGCCAGGGCCAGATGCGTCGCGTCAGCCGAAGCCTTCCATGTTTCCTTCTGTGCTCGGCGACCAATCGGAAGGAGCGCGGTGGCCACGGCGATAACTCTGCCTTTCTCTGATGATGTCATCTCTGGCAGGAGACTCCCAGAGGTAACATGCTTGTCCGAGCTATGGTACTGCTGAAATTTCAACATGTCGCAAGTAGACGTCACATACCCTAGTCGAGGTCTCTATCCACAGTACTTCTGCTGGACTAGACTGGCCAAGCAGGATTGTTGTACTTTATCTTCTCAGGTACTATCTATATTTAAGATATATACTCTATGTATTTAATTCATTCTTCAGTGAAAACTACAATACAACACATACTTTGTAGATACTTACGTGGGTTACATTACATTACATTTGTTCATTTAGCAGACGCTTTTATCCAAAGCGACTTACAAAAGAGAGCTTTACAAAAGAGCATCGGTCACTGAGCATAGCAACATGATAGACCCCAAACATAGCAGGATTATAAATTATGAAACATACATCGTGAGAACCAATAAGTGCCAAGGAAAGCGCTGTAAGAGCTTTTAGCCGAACAAATTACAAGTTCAAGGCAAGGTGAGTCTCCGACGGTCTACCTAAGGGACGCGAACAATAAAGCAACGCAAACAATAAAGCAACAACACTAGCTAGTTTCCACACAGGCATTAACAAATCATTCTAAACAACATCAACAGATGATATTTCTAAGTGCCTAAATATTTATCTAAGTGCCATTCAATTCTTACACTTTAGCAAGGGAGCTACTTGGTTTTGATCTTCTTCAGATACAAACTTGTGGAAACAAATAACATGGGTGTATGGGTGTATGCTGCGCCATAGGGGTTCCTGTTTGTACACCTTGGCCGTAACCACAGACTCTCACCAGAGGAGCTCTCTCCTGCCTCGGGGAGCCGGTAGCCGTTTTTTCCCATCGCCGTAGATCAAAGTGAAATCTCAACGTCAACAGAAGGCAGCTGTTTGCAGCCTAGGTGCAGAGGTGAACGAGGCCTTACACGATCCGCTACGTGTCAAGGGCGCAATCCCCCCACAATCCCCCCCCCCCCAATCCCCCCCACACCTAAACCCTTTCGACGCGGATCCCTTACCTTACAACAATAACCAGGTTTTCCCAGCTGGGGCCCAAACTTAAAGCCCCACAGCGCTCTAACAATATACACACACACACAGAGCCCTGCCCCCAATGACACCCCCCACCTCCAGCCACCCCTCTGATCTTCCTGGCAGATCCCTCTGGGTGACACCGCCAGGCAGGCAGGCAGGCAGGCGAGCCCGGGGCCCACATGCTGTTGGAGCTTCTCCACATCTGGCCTGTGTTACGCGAGGCGCTTTGCTCCGTCAAACCGGCCATTTAAAGATTAGCTTTGTTGCTGTAGGTCTACTGTGATTGCGGTTTTTCATTATGCGTGAGCGAAGGGGTCGGAAAACTGTTTGGATGGCAACGCGAAGAGTCCGCTAATGCGCTTCTGCTCACTGTGCGTGTGACCGTGTGTGTGCCTGTGTGTGTGCCTGTGTGTGTGTGTGTGTCCGATTGTGTAACTTTGCCCCATAACTAACTAAAGTAGACACAGTTGAACAGCTAGAGTTTGAAAACATGCAAGCTTTCCGGAGGAAGAGACTGAGTTGATTAGATAGAGAGAGAAAGAGACAGAGAAACGGAGAGAGAGAGACAGAGAAAGACAGAGAGAGAGACAGAGAGAGATAGAGAGACAGAGAGAGACGGAGAGAGAGAGACAGAGAGACAGAGAGAGAGACAGAGAGATAGACAGAGAGAGACAGAGAGAGACGGAGAGAGACAGAGAGAGAGACAGAGAGAGAGACAGAGAGAGATAGACAGAGAGAGAGAGAGAGAGACAGAGAGAGATAGACAGAGAGAGACAGAGAGAGACGGAGAGAGAGAGACAGAGAGAGACAGAGAGAGAGACAGAGAGAGATAGACAGAGAGAGACGGAGAGAGAGAGACAGAGAGAGACAGAGAGAGAGAGACAGAGAGAGATAGACAGAGAGAGACAGAGAGAGACGGAGAGAGAGAGACAGAGAGACAGAGAGAGACGGAGAGAGAGAGACAGAGAGAGACAGAGAGAGAGACAGAGAGAGACAGAGAGAAAGAGATCGAGAGAGAGAGAGACAGAGACAGAGAGAGAGACAGAGAGAAAGAGAGAGAGAGAGAGAGGGTTGCAGGCTATGTGGTGCAATGACATCATACAATATCCTTCACCACACATTCATTTCTCCACTGAAAGGATCAGTCCTGTCATTCGACATCATTCTGTGGGCAATAGATGAGTGACATCATGCTGTTTTTGGAGAGCAGTCTTGTTTTACTTACTGTAAACTGCACCAACCTGAGAGACACATTTGCATACATTTGAATGTGTGGTCATTTGTTCATGCTTTACACTGTCAAAGACAGACATAACCTATTACTTTTATGGCTTGACAGTCATGAGATATTTGCTGATACTGTCAAACGCAAGGGGCAGAATCAACTTTGGAAAGTACCACCAAACTACAGTTGTTTTGTTTCGGAATCAAAATGTGGTACGATTGTTTATGCTAAGGTTGTCTTGTGGCTCCATGGGCAATGAGGATAAAATGGCAGAATAGTCCCAAGATTCCTTAAATAGTCTAAATTATAGGTCCGGTGAAGACCCTTGATAGGAAATGGACAGTTTTGTGGAGCCTGCATATGTAGAGCCGGTTATTATAGCCAGGCCAAGTTTAGCACATTCCTCTAGTGTAGTAAGAAAAAACATAGGCTTTGTGATTAAATCTCAGTCCAAGGTACACCAAACAACAACAAAAACCCTACAGAAGTCTGCGGACTCAGGATTTATCTTGACAGAAGAATTGCTATTACGATTTACAAATAATTCCCAAACGCAATCCAACAAACGCAGCGCAGGTGAAAAACAATCCCTTGCTCTGGTACCGCGGCGCAAAAATACTTTTTGAAGGACTTTTTGCAAGTCAAGGTGAAAAAAGATAACACAGGGGAACTTTAAAAGGACTTAAACCAGCCTTTCAAACCACAAAACTGGAACAAGCAACACAGCTAGACTAACAGTTCTTTATCCCCCGAGAGAATGAACTAAGCCAGGCGATTCTGGAATCACTTAAGGGTAATCTCTACTGTCCTATGATACCAATGTCAGTGTAGGAAAGTGGCTCGACTAAAGCTTTTACTATTACCGAACCACTCTGTGAAAGCCTGGGCCCTGGTGATCTTAGAGAGGAGAAAATCCTGTCTTGTGGTTTTCTCATGCTTCCCTTGTTTTGAAGGCAAACGTCTATACGCCTCCTTTATAACCGTCTCAGAAACACTGTGCCTCCCTCGAAAAAATCACCCAAACATGAGAGAATGTGAAGCTTTTGACGTGCACCATCTAAAGTCTTTACACCGAAAGCCCACCTGCAAAAGATATCCCATATCCCATACATCCCAAGTTTCTTGCTCTAAACATCCAACACACCTCCAGGTGAGTGAATCAGAGGTTGAAAACAGCCAGGCCCTCCTACGATGGCGAGCAGCTCAGCGATCCAGAAACCTAGCCTGCGAATGAAGAGTGATGACTTGGTGCGAGCAGCATACTTGCAGCCTGGTTCTAGTGTTACGCTGAGCCGCTACAATGAGAAACAGACGCCAAGGCCTATATAGGAGAGCACAGTCTACAGGGCAGCAAGGGTTCAGTGAACACAGTATAATGAGATGTGCACGAAAGGGTTAACAAAGCCTTGGGCTTTGGGGATACTGTGCAGGTGCACGGGACAGCCGGTCAGTCGAACCACATTAGACAACCGCCCGTATTTATAGCTCATGCTGTGGTGCTGGAAGTATGGAGTATAGCCACAAAGATATTGGTATTGATTTTTAAAATTGCCCCATATTTTAGTTGGCTTCTAACTTCGAAGACTACATGCATTTCACTCTCCCTCTGTCTTCCTTTCTTCCTTAAAGCACGCACACACTTTCATGACTTGCAGGTTTTTTGCTTTCAGTCGCAGGAGATAATTATTGCCTCAACATACTCAAACAATGGGGGTAGATTAGCCGGAAGCAGATAAGTATCAAGTAGGTGATTTCATGTTGAGCTGACTTTTTACTGTACTGTAAACATGACCATTTTGCAGGGGAGAGGTCAATCTCCAAGGGAACACATTAAGAGCAGCTGTGAACTGGAAAGACAGAGCACCCTTTACAAATAAATCGGAGGATGTATTTCAGTGTTCAAATGAGTGAGTCATGGAGGCTACACTACGGAAGTTATTTCCGCTGTGGGAATGCACAGGTTGACTTGGCCAGAAAATAAACCGCCCCCCTCTTTCTTAGATTTGGAGGATTCAGTGATATTCAACATCTGTGTCAATATTATGTTCGTGGGTCGTGAGTTAGTGGGAAAAGGACACGACTATTCACATGCTAACGCTCAGCACTAAAGCACAGGTGGGAGAAAAGTGTGTGTAGTGGGGATATGGGTGTTGTGGGACAATAATCCCAACGCAATATTTCACGGAGTTCGAATCAATTTGGTATTATGCTCGTAAATTAAGCACTTCGTGGCACGCCTTTTCAGCCAGGCTCCGTGGCTCATTATTTCATTATGGGAAAAGAAAAGTATCAAGACAAAGTTGGCCCTAGGGTCTAACGTGCCCTCCTCAAACGTAACTCTCCAACTGCAGCAGGCACGTAAGAAAAAGAAGCAAAAAAAACAATCCCCCTACCTTAAACTCAAATATTGGGCGTGTTTAAACATCTGCAGGGGTCAGATGGCTCAGCAGGTTAAGGCGTTGGCCTCATGATCGGAAGGTTGTGAGTTAGATTCCCCGCTGTGCCAACATTGTGTCCTTGGGCAAGGCACTTCACCCTACTTGCTTCTGGAGGAGTGTCACTGTACTTGCTGTAAGTCACTTTGGATAAAAGCGTCTGCTAAAAAGAAAAAAGGAAAGAGAGAGGGAAAAAAGAGAAAAGACTCTGCTTCCCCCCCTCCGGCAGCCGCCCCCCCAGAACAGTCAGGCTCAGCAGATCCTCGGCAGGCAGCAGCAGCAGTCCGGTGCTTCAGTGGTACTGAATGCAGGGAAACTACGAGACAGCAACACGACGACGCATCTTCCAGGTAAAAAAAGTGTCTGGGTTCAGTGATCGCGGCCGTTTTTATCTCCGTCAACACGGCCTGTCGTATGATCGACGTGCCGGCGATAAATGAAGACAGTTGGAGGCTTAAAAAGCGGTTGATCGCGTATGCGGAGGCTGAATAAGTAGACGGACCCGTGTTCAATATCGGTCCTCTGATGTTACTTGCCAGACAATCTGCTGATCATCAGGGGTGCATTTTGCTGGCTGTTATGAAAAGCTGGACAGGGGATATGAAACACTGGCGCAATAGACGTTTTCGAGATACGATCGGGCGATATAGGATTGCGCAACGAATGTAAGGGACCCCCTTGGGAAATTGATTTTTCAACTTCTAGCACGCTAGATGAAAGGGGAGGGGGCTAGGCTAGCGCGATTGCCGCTAGCATCACTCAGTTGAAGGTTAAACCGATTCAGATGGCGATGCGCTACCTGCGTCCGATCAGCCGTCATCGACCTTACTAAGGAGGCTGGTGCACGGTAACCGTAAAAGATCAAGCGTGCACAAATGTTCGTTTTTCGGCGTGGCTTGGAAGGCTTAGACGTGGATTTGTTGACCAACAAATGGTCAAACGAGATTCAGTAATGACCCCCCAGCAACAGCGGCAAATGGTTGAGCAAGTTTAGGCGCGTGCTTTGATCTCCTTGGCGGTCGCACCTGCAGCGTCTTTTGCACGAACGCGCTCGAGATCAAACGCAACTCTGGCGTGTCTCGGTTGTTGACCGATTTGAAGTGCGCATCTCAGTAACGATATTGTGTAACAAACTTAATTAAAGTAGCCCACAGCTGGAGAAATATCACAAAAAACGAGACGCGAGACAGTACTTTTAACAGTGTCAATACCATACATCAGTTAACCATTTTAAAGTGCAATTTCTGCATCCCCAGATTGAGATTTCTCTAACATAACATTGCATGATTTGGATGAATACACTATGAACATGCATGGGGAAAATCACGTGTCCACAGCTAAATAAATAATGTATAACAGTATAGGACATGAAATTGATTGAGTATGAACGGCAAGACTTCAATGTGCCAAGCCTGCGTTTATTTCACAGGATTTGCATGGAATTCGATCAAATGCAGCTGGTGAGGGGATTGGACTAAAGACGCAAATAGCATGGAAGGTTTTCATAACGTGTGAAAAGGGTTGAGGGCAAGTTGCTGTTTATCTCACTAGCAGTTTCCCAAGTGTCCTGTAGAGGGCAGAGGTGATACCTTTAGTGACCAGTGCTCCCATGTCAGTAAAACCTGTATTAACATTCACCATCCTGAGGAAAATAACCTCATTGTTTCAAAATCCTGAGTTTGGGATAGTTTAATAATGAGCTGGTTGTTGATTATGGTCTGTCCTAATGTTAATAGGCAGTCTTGATTAAGTTAGACCTGTGTGGTTTATTTGAGAGGGAAAAACAATCTGAACAGAGACAGTCTTATTAAATCTACATTGTTCGAAGCGTTGTTAATCATGTGTGTGTGTGTGTGTGTGTGTGTGTGTGTGTGTGTGGGCGTGTGTATATGTGAATGTGACGGTGCCAGGGGTGGTGTGGGAATGCAGGGCTTGTTGACTGCCCTCAGTGACACAGGGAGCAGGGTAAAGTGGAGGAGGTGGTAGAATAGCGCTGACGGAGTCGGTGGAAGTGAAGGTGGAAGTTCCTCACTTCACTTGGAAGAGCGGAGGGAAGGGATGGCCGGCTTCACAAAGGCATTTGTGGCTCGGACGCCAAATGAGTCATGGAAGTTCCCTTTCCCGAAGCCTGAGTAAAGTCACAGAGCCTTTCTCTTTCTGTGTCGTCAGAACAAGGCTGTTCCTCACAACCCATAAACTAGCGTGCCTTTCAAATGTCTGTGAACAATTGTTTTTCCTCTGCACTTACACCCCAGTCCCTCTTGAAAGAATGGGACGGTAAACAAAAGTGTGTGTTAAATACTCCCCTGTAAAAAACCCATACTAGGGCCAAACTTTTTATCCTAGCATTCCAAGCATAGTCAATAGAGCAGCCATTTTGCAAGGCACCAGTGACTTGGTAAAATATCTCTTGCAGGGATTTCCCTATCCGATGTCACAGTCAGACTGGTCATTTGACCCCGGACTGATGATGAGTGGTGATCCTTTTGAGAATCAGCACATTCTACAAAACTGCAGTCGGCCTGCGAGAAACACGTGGGCCTCCACTTAAGTATGTTTACCATTTCTGCAGGCCGTGGTACAAGCGATCTGCCGTAACCGCTCAAACAAAAAGTTAGCTGAATTCACCCATGAACAGCCACCGCTGCAACATCTGCCAATGCTCTCTGGCCAGTGCGAAGCTGAGGTAATGAAGTGAGATTTGAGGCATGCGATTGAACACACATTTGCGATTTAGCGGCTATTACCCACCTATAGACAGCCATATGTGGGGCAGATGTCTGGTGATACCCCTGCGTTTCTGTGTGTCACGATCGGCCTATAAGTTAGATCTCTTTCTAGATTTCAGCTTTCCAGTTGCAGTGATTAAACCCTAGGGAGAGTACTGGCTGGTATTGCGATCATGAGGAGGTGTTTTCTAACCCAGTTTGCCTTTCGACTTGTAGTTCTCCACATTCAGGTTAATCTAAGACACCCAAAGTAGGAATTGTGAAAAGATTTGGGTCAGCTAGGCTGATGTAAGGCCGTCCGCCAACTGATTACATCTTTTACCAGAAACCATTGGGGACACCCTGTGTCTTTTGCCTCGCGATCGGTTCGGTTGATTGGTCATCCCGTGCGATACCCTACCTGTTACCATCCAGTCCACAGATGATTAGCAGGCCCCCAGTGTGTGCTTGTCCTTTGATCACGGTCTGATGTGCTAAGGCACTGTCAGTCCAAGGTAGGCCAAGATCTTGATGGTGCTCTAATGACCAAGAGACAAGCTGGGCCCTGGAACAGGGTCAGGACCTGCAACTCCAGAGGGCCTAGTGCAGAAGAATGGGGCCAAAATACAGCACAGTCCAGCGATTTAGTCCCAGCAGTTTTGTTATTCAGCCTTAGGTCATCTAGCACTGCTGCGTTCAGCTGCAGTGTGCACTGGAGTTGGGATAATCATGGTTTAGTTTGCGTAACGGCAGTTGTTGGAACACAAAACCCTGCCAGGCAATGGGTTATCCTTCTGAGATGCTGCTTAGGGATTGACCTAGTGTGGATGTCCCTGGCGATGAATCCTTCTGGAACAGCGTATCAGACAGACATTTAACTTTGATATGAGCTGGTAACCTTTCAGATGTTTTCCCTGATGTATACTCTCACCCTAATTCATGCTCGCATTGGCTCCATCTTTGGGCAAAACTTTTGCTGAGAGATTTCCACGCGAGCCGCGAGCGCGCCGAGCATTCGGTTGAGCGAAGACCCTCTTAGGTGACGTCAACCGAAGTTCTTTTCAGCGAAATAAGGCTAAGCCCCTAGAAACAAAGAGGAATTAGCAAAGTCTGTTACGTATTGCACAGTACTGTAGTCTACATATACGCACACTTACATACTACACAACTCCCTTTCCCCCCAAACCTGCATGCTGTGTGAAGAGCTGTTTTATGACGTCCATATCTTACGCTTCATTGGATTGATCAATAAGCAAAGACAGGTGTAGAGAAACTATCAAAGCCTGACCCACACATGTAGTTCGAATTGAGCGAGTCTTCCTGTGGTCTGTAATGTGTTACTCCATGGTTTTGGAAGGCATCCTGCATTGATTCCTCTGCCAGTAGAGCCCTTCTGTAAAAGATGGTGGCGCGAAGCCAGCGTGAAGGGAACGGACCCTTCATGCTATTGTCAGTGCATAGCCAATCAGAAAAAAGGCAAAACAACTGTTGCCATGGGAGTTGTGCAACAAAAATAATGTAGTGGGTGTATTGTATAGCCTAACTTTTTCCATACGAGCTAAATGGCCATGTGGGGTGAAAAGGGCTGGCCAATCCCTTGTCTTCCAGAAGGGTGTGGAATAGATATGCATCAGTAGCCAAGCCTAATAAATAAAAAAAAAACAATAGGCCTGTAGACCAGGAGTCTGGGGTAGAGGGTGAGGGAATGTTCTATCAGCCCTTTATCTTTAACCTAAAATAGGACCCAACCTCACTGACCTCAACTTGAAAACTCGCGAAACACGAGGCAGGGCAGGATTCACAGATGTGCCTCTTGTGGAATCAGCTGTTTGCGCGCAAAGGACAGAGCGGCTAGACGGAGGCCTTGACTCAGAGCAGCGAGTAAACAACGAGAGACTTCAAACGCCCAACGAGGTATTGAGGCCATTCCAGGCACACACCTCCTCTCTCCGATTCAGAACTATCTCGTGCTCCAGTCAACGTCCAGTCGGATCGTGCTAATCCATGTGATGCTCCCACGCTAGGCAGGGTGTAGCCAGTGAGACCTTCAGCCTAGAAGCCAGAGATCCAGTGTTCCATTTTGGCTCAGGATAAAGGATGGGTTTGGAAGATGGAAGGTCTGCTTGCTTTGGTCGTTTGTTCCTTAGTCTGTCATCCCTGGGCCCTGTCTGTTGTCTCAGGGGCCTGGCGAGAGGTGATTGGAAACACTTGCGAGCGACTCGTCTCTCAGTCGCCCTAGCGACGCACGTCCTCAGGAAGAGGGCTCCGCTGGACGATGATGTCACGGAGGCAAACAATGAAGACGCTGTTTGCAGAGGGCTCTGTGGAGGGACCAGACAGCCTACACACACACACACACACACACACACACACACTCACCAACACAACAGCAACAACATGAGCACCTCACTCGCTCGCTCACAATGTCACGCACACATACACAGCACTCGGATCTGAGCCAGATCCAGGTCTGATTGTCTGATTAAGAACAATATACAGCAGTGGCTCTGAGACCACTGGGATTGAGACCAGGCCCGGGCCAAGATCAGCATAAACACCCGGAAGTAGTTTCATGTCGAGCGGACTGAATAACCATAACAACTGAGCAGTTATTTTCTCCTTCATCTCCTCTCAGTGTCCAAGGCCAAAAACAATGTGAACGCCCAAAGCATTGATGAATGTCAGATGTTGTCATTGCCACAAAACCACATCACGTTTGAACGTGAAGTGCATGTCTGCAAATGTCTTCATCCTGAAGATATTTTGACTCCAAACATTGCACAATGTTTGGGGGATTTTGTTTTGGCCCATTTCCTATGCATTGTCATTACTAGGTGATTGTCTTGTGGGCTCTTGCCCAAAAACTGTGTTTGGCTGAATATCAGTCCAAATCTTGTTAGTGGTTCCAAGTAAGCACAGAGAAAGACGCTCATCCTGATTCTAACTCCTCACCTGTATCCTTCTAGCTTGGTTTTAGCCAAACATTAGCTATGGCTCTCTCTCTGTATGGTTCAGTCTCTTGATCTCTCAACCTCTTTCTCAGTCTTTCTCTCGCTCGCCGTCTCCTTCCCCCTCTTCCTCCATCGCTCTCCTTTCTCGCTCCATTTCTCGCCGTCTTCCTCAACACTATTTTTCAGCTGGTCTCCATCCTCCTCCCTGTGTCTTGTTCTCTCTCCCATCTCTCTTTCTCCCACACTCTCCCCTCTTCCCTGCTCATCTCCATCCATCTCTCACTTCTCCTCCTCCCGCCCCCCCCCTCCTCCTTCCTTGCCCTCGTCTCACTTGGGCCATGAATAAGTAGCTGACACCAAACTGTCAACCTGGAAGCTGTCAGCCTCCTCCAGCCTTCTGGTGCTGTGGCCTCCGTTAGGCAGGGTCTGGGTCTGCCGCCTTGCACGGGCCCTCACAGTTCTAAAAATGCTTTATTTAATTATAAACAAGACGTGCCCTTGCCAAATAGCACACTTGACCGCCGAAAAAAAACAAACACCTCTTGATCGGATTGGAGTCTTCTACCTCAGTAGCGCCAGTCGAACCTTCGTGGAGAAACGATTTTGAGCCTTTGAGATCAGAATTGAGCCGCATGTGGTTTTGTTTTATTCATTCTTTATACTTTTTTTTGTTGCTTACCGAGCATGCATGTGTTATTCATAAAGAAGTTCATTAATTTCTCTTCGGGAAAATCATTAAAATGCTCCAGATTTGCTCGCTCTCACAAACTACACATTATAGCACAACACAATGCTGTTGTGTTTGCTGGGAATCAAAGCAGACCTTTGTTAAAACCCTCCGCCTGAATCGGGGTATTTGTTTCTAAATTCAATATCAAAATGGGTAATTCCATTGCGCAAGAGAACTAGTAGTATTTGACTGAGCCTGCTGTGGGAAACGAGGAGGGTGGGGTGAGGGAGGGAAGGATGGATGTTGATGTGGGTGGGTGGGCGTGACAGGTCACACTTTTAGGGAAATCCTCTGCCTCGTTTCGACTGAAACACAGATAAGCTTACGAGCGACCAGTCATGGCAGCGGCGGTGGTAGGATTAGCTTTACTCAGGCAGCATATGGTTCTCACCCCGGCCCCCACGCTTTCCCAGTATCACGTCACTGCCAAACCGCCCGTTTGTTTCCAAACAGCCCTTGATCTACGTGCTAATCTACAGGAAGGAAGGGGCGCGACATCTGATCTTCGACGACAAGCTCTGACACAGAACTCTGAGCCGATTCAGCTGCTGTAATGGTCGCATCAGTCATTTTCTGACACCGTGACACTTCAGAATCCATCTTCTCCTCCCATGTTTCATGGGATTAGTCCGAAGGTTGGCCGGTTTATATCGAGGGACGAAAACCTGGACGGTCCGTTCCGGCGTCTTTGCAGAGTGTTGACAAAACAACCTTCTTACTGGACCTGAAAAAAAAGCAAAGACAGGGAAAGATAGGCTACCCCAAATAGATGTTGGCAAGAGCTAAACCTGGAGAAGCAGGCCAGGCCTATCACTAAAAGGAGAGCCGAGTCGATCCTCCAAAACTAACAGGTTTAAAGTTTTAAATGAGAAAGTTAATCGCATTAGCGGGGTCCAGACGTACAAAGAGAGCAGCATTTCACGGTCTTGGATCCAGTTAATCAGCTGGTATCATTAGACACAGGTGGAGGATGGAGCCATGGAGCTAAAGGGAAGGTTTTAAAGTTTCGAGGATGGGTCAAGGCAAATCTGTTCCTTTACTCCCCATGTTCTGATTCCGTAACTAAGGCATAGGGTTCCATTACTAGGCCTGTGTAAATTCTGTTGCTCTCCCTAAGGAGCTTAGTCTTGTCGTTGCTTAGTCTGAATGTGGGACAGAGATCTGCGGTAGCAGTGCTGTGGCATCTGCTGTGGGGATGTAGTAAACATCAGTTAACTCTGGCCTCAACCAAACAAACAATAATCACTTGCTGGCAGTTTTTTTTAGACAGATGCCTACAAGCTACATGAGCCTGTGTGTGACTGGATGGTTGTATGGAATAACAGACGGATGGTGAAAGAAGGATGGATAGATGGATGTTTGGAGAAGAGAAACAAGGAGAGGAGAGCCCTGCAAATGTTGATCATCTCATTAGCACCTTGCCAGCACCCTCCACCCTCTACCCAAGCTTAGCCAGGCTTTCCCAGCCCCTTCCTCTCGCTGGTAGTACCTACCCCAGCCTAGCAAGGCTAGCCTCATCCACTCTCTGGTAGTACCTACCCCAGCCTAGCAAGGCTAGCCTCATCCACTCTCTGGTAGGTACCTACCCCAGCCTAGCAAGGCTCCACTCTCTGGTAGGTACCTACCCCAGCCTAGCAAGGCTAGCTAGCCCTCTTCCACCCTCTAATACCTAGCCTAGCCCCCCTCCACCCTCTTTTACCGACTCCTACCGAACGGGCTTCGCTAGTTTCTCTTTTCACCGTCTGGAACCCACACCAGGCTTGCTAGCCTAGCCAAGCCCCCTCAACTGTCCTGGCTAGCCGCCACCCCCCACACCCCACACCCCCCACCCCCAGCTCTCTAGTACCTGCCACTCGTCTCCCTCCGGACGCTGGGCATTCAGCGCGCTCCAGTAACTGCGAGAGGAGACTGAACGTGTGCTTAGCAGCAGCGCCACAGGCTCCAGGTCCACAGGGAGATCCCTCCGTCTCCAGCCTGCCTCGGTCTGGTGTGTCCCGCCACCGCAGCCCCTGTCAGGCAGGACGCAGCCGTTAAGGGCTGGAGCCGTGGTGAGGAGCGATGATATAGATTCAATCTGCGGATCGTTTTGTTTACTGTACCTCCCACCCCCCCCCCCCCCCCCCCCCCACCCCCCCAGTCAGTAGGGGTGGGGTTGGGTAGCTGTTTCTGCTCATGGAAAGCGTCTCATTTCAGGCTGCAGAGACAAAAGTAGCGTGGCTGGTGGGAAGCGGAGGAGGAGAGAGGGAAGGAAAGGAGAGGAGAGATGAAACGGGAGGGGGAGAAGGAGGGGAAGGAGGGGGGGGGTGTATCTCTGGCAGCAGAGGAGAGCGGTTTGTGATGAAGGCTTGAAAATGGGGAGGGGGGGGGTGGGGGGGGGGTGGAGCTTTCGTTCTCCTTCAGACAGTCCAAGGGAGTATAGAGGAAGACGGGACGGGACGAGACGATCAAAACAACACCTCTCTCTCACGCTCTTTTCCTCACTGTGTCTCTCTTTATCATTTCCCTCCCACCCAGTGATGGCCTCAGCGGCGCAGCTGTGCCGAGGCGCCCGCCACAGCTCGTAGGGGAAGAGGCAGACCCCGTGGCAGCCCCCCCGTCCCTCCATCCCCTGACACAGCCAATCACACCAGCCAAACCAATGCCACCATGTACAGCGTGGAGGACCTGCTCATATCCCACGGATACAAGCTGCCCCAAAACACCCCGGCTCCGACGCCCGCCCCCACCCCCGCCCCGGACGCACCCTCGCCCTCACCCCCGTCCTACGACGGCGGCCGCCACAGCGAATGCCGGCGGGAAATCCTAGAGAACAGGCTCGGCCACGGGCCAGTGAACGGGTTCGGGCGGGATGGGGGTCCGTACGGGTCCAGGGGGTACCCCCCCAACGACAACGAATGCCGGGACAGAAATCAGCCTGGTAATAACCATGGGGACACGCAGTCATTGGGTGATTCGATCACATCAGATAGCGGGTGAGTTACTGTTGTTGTTTTGTTTGTTTTTTCGTGCTGTTTTTGTTGTGTTGCTCTCCTGGGTTAACGTTTCATTATTTTGTTACATTGACCTTTCTAGTATGCTGTTGTTGTGATATGGTCACAAGGTAGTAAAGACGGACCTCGGGTCAAGGTCTTCAGCATCAAGGATGTTGCACCACTTAGTAAACCTTCTCACACTGCTCTCTCACTCGCTCTTTCTCTCACCCCATCCTTGAGTTTATTCCCCTCTCTTTTTTTCCCCTCTCCCTCCCTCCCTCCCTCCCTCCTTCCCTCCTTCGCTTCCTCCCTCTCTCCTACGGTTAAGGCAGGGGAAAGGGAAGAGGTAGAACGCTACTGGAGGCTTAATCTGACACATGGGACTTCAGTGTTGTTGTGAACACACCAAATCAGCGCCCCTTTTGAGCATGCCTGGATTTGCACACGCACGCACACTTGCACGCGCGTGAGCAGAAATCCCCCAGAGTCCGATCGATAGACCCCTCTGTCGCTAGAGCGAGTTACACTTTCTTATATAACAGATTCCCCATTAATAATGGAAACACGGCAGCATTTAAATATGTATATTGAGACGCGCCTATTTTTAGTTCCGCCAGGAGTTATGCAATTGAAACCTTTTTTTCGCAGGGAAGTCAGTCTCCACAGCGTGGAGAGTGTGATTTGCCTAGCGACACGCTCCGCTCCGTGATGTCATCTCGTCGGCTGGCAGGCCAGCGGAGCCAGTCGTGGCTTGGGCTTTGTGGACTCAGAGACACAGAGTCAACACAGATGCGCCCGTGTACACACAGTTAGATGGGCCAGTCAACTACCTTGTCTTTGATCAGCATCCAGCCTGCCAAAGAGATAGTTACATCAGTGTGTGAACAAGCCTTCCAACAGTCATTTGACCTTGAACATCATTGACATCTGTTTCGTGATATTGCGCTTGCCTATTTCTCCCCTGCTTGTGTAGGCATCGATGATTGTATTCCGCGTGCCTCGAGCCCCTTTGCCCGGCAGTTTAATTTAACGAGAAAGAAAAGAGAAAAAAATCATGCTTCAGTCACTCAGCCATTCCGTCTTGGATGCTCGCAGCTATCGAGGCCGATGATTGGCAGGGTGTACTGTACCGTGCGAGCCACGATCGTAACGTAAGTGATTATCGTGGTACGGTTCACCCGGGCGTATGTCTGCGACGGACCCACGCATGGAAGAGCAGGAGCATTCCTCCGCCCTGAGGAGACCCACGTGCTGGTTTGTTGACATCAGCGTCACTCGCTGTCTCCACGCAGACGGAAATAGCTTGAGTGAGCCTCGACGCAGAGACCTTCACCGTGGACCCTCCATGTCCTGTGGTCACGGAAACACAGCGCATGGAAACAGCCCCACACACCCAGTAGAGAGGTCCCCTCGCCTGTCAGACGGTTTCGTCTGTTGGGATGGATATCGTAGCGTTTCAGAGGATATTAGCTTAAGACTTTAAACTGTCTGTGTTATCTCTGTCTGTTTTGAAGGACAAACGGACAATATTTCATGGTGGGGGGGATACATGAATGCATGCAGACTGTCACAACAAAATTAGGATTTTTCACTTGTGGTGGGCTGGCTCCATCTAGCGGTAATAACAAGAATGGCCCCAGGCGCTACACTGGTAACCAGGCGTACAAGCAATCATATAACCAGCCAAATAACATATACCGTATTTTTCGGACTATAGGGCGCACTTAAAAGCCTTTATTTTTCTCAAAAAACGACACTGCGCTTTATAATCCGAAGCGCCTTATATATGGATTAATTATTTTGTTTACTGACCTCTAAGCGATTTTTGTGTGGTACAAGGCACTAAATAAAAATGTTTTAGTACGACTTTTGTAAACTACAAAGCCGCACCGCTTGCAGCATTACGGCTACCGTAACCAGGAGTGTCGCGGAGTAATACATACTGTGCTTCACCATAATATTATTCGACTGAATTATCTGACTGTTTTTTTCCGCTTAATGCGCCTTATAGTCCGGTGCACTTTATATATGAAAAAAGATTGAAAATAGACCATCCATTGACAGTGCGCCCTATAGTGCAAAAAATACGGTAAATCATCTAAAATATTAGCATGTGACGAACCCCCAAAAATGTCAATTGTGTTTGTACTGAACACAACAGAAGCTGATGTTTGTCCTGTCTTATGTGTTCAGGTTCTGTGATGGGCCCAGGGGTGTGTACCCCCAGTCCAGAGCTCCCAGAGAAAGAGACGTGGCCTACTGGAGGAGGCGAGGCCAAGACTTCTCTGTCCTGCTGGACTACGCTGACTTCAGAGAGCCCAGAGGAGGAGGCGGAGGAGGAGCGTACATCAGAACTGATGGGCAGCAGCAGAGAGGGCAGGAAGTACCTACAGATGAGCGGCAGATCTGGGCCAACCAAGCCCAGGTCCAAGCCAAGGCCCAGGCCCAGGCGCAGGCTCGGTCCAGAGAGAGGGAGGCTGCCCTCCACCAGTGGAGGATAGCGGCTGAGAGGAAGTGCCAGAGCCTGGGGACGGACGAGTGGCGCCCCGCTTCAAGCTTTGGCCGCCAGATGTCCGACTGCGAGGCCGAGAAGTGGGCTCGGGAGCAGATGCGGAACCACTCCCGCACGCCAGATGGCGCTGTCCTGCCTCGGACCAAAGCCAAGTCCCAGTCGCTCCCCCGCATGCAGCCACCGGACAGTCTGCAGTTCACGGACATGTCGGGTCCCAACCTCTATAGAAGGGTCAACGGCCACCCTGGCTTCCCCAGCCACGACCCTTACGGACGGCGGCACTTTGAGACCGGCCGTCCGGCCAGTGCTAACCAAGCTGCGGTCACACCAAAGCCCCGCTTTTCCCGGCCCCTCCGCCCCCCCTCCTACGAAGTGCACCAACAGACCCGAGGTAGCTGTGAGATGTTGTCTGGGGACAGCCCAGCCCCACAGGCCAGGGACAGAACCCCCATACCCAATCCCAGGATAGGCGACCCCCGACTGGACTACTTTGCACAGGAGTTTGGGGGGTCTGGTGTGGAGCCCCCAGGCTACATCCCTCCACCATCTTATAAGAGAGCCCCAGTACTGAGAGGGGGACATAGGGGTCCCTTTGGTGAAATCCCTGTGGGCTACAGGTACAGAGGGGAGATGGTATACCAGCAGGTGGCGCCAGACGGAGTTCATTGGTACACCAGACACCCAGGGGGCTCCTGGCCCGACCCCCAGAGAGAGTGGGCCAACCTCGCCAGCAGAAGGAAGCTGTACCCAAGCTACAGTCCCCAGCCGCCCGGAGTGGTCCAGTACATCCCCTTCGACGACCCTCGCGTCCGCCACATCTCAGCCAGTACCTCCGGCAACTCCCTCACGGACGCCGACAAGATCCGGCACAGCTGCACCACCGAGCTTCCCAGCGTCACCGTGTCCGAACCCCCTCCCTCGTCCTCGTCAGACGACAGTGCCTTCCCGCCTCTGGGGCACCGCGCCAGCCCGTGCCCGCAACCCGGCCCGCCGTCCCCGGGTGACCGCGCCAGCAACCAGAACAGGTGGCCCCACGGCGATTTGCACAAAGACACTGATAACAACAACTTCCCAGCAACCGACCAAAACTGTAACAGATGTCCCAAAGGCCCGTCTTCAGCCTTCCAGCCCGCTCCGCCCTCCCGGCAGAGCTCCTGCTCCGACCAGGTCTTCTCCGAGACGGCCACCATTACGCAGGTGAAGAAGATCGTACCGGACTCAGGCCCAGACGGCAGGAACTCCAAAAGGAGGGTCAGCGAGACCATCTTCTGCCTCGTTTCCGTCCCCATCCAGATCCAGGCCAAGGCTCCGGCCGACCAGAACAACAACAGCACGGCGCCGAGCCTGGGGGCCGGCGACACCGCAGGGCCTGTCGCGAGCCGATCGCCGAATAGCCAAAGCCTCCGCAGTCAATCCCTGACCGAGATGTCCCTCAAGCCTCACCCCCTCCCCCACATAAGCACCAGCAGCTCCTACTGCATGAGGAACTCGAAGAGAGCCCCGCTCAGGAAGGAGATCGTGGATGCGTGGTCACTCCAGGCCATGGCCGACAAGGAGCTCTGCTATGCTGGCTCGTGGCCTGGGGACCAGTACCGTAACCAGGAGACCCAGACTGTCAGCCCCCCTGTGGTAGCCAAACTCTCCCCTCAATGTCCTCCTGGTCCGGGGAGTGTGGAACCAGGGGAGCCAGCCTCTTTAGAGACCACCGCTGACGGTGGCATGGAGACAGAAGGCAGCGCTGGCTCCTACAGCTCCTACTCCATGGCAGGCCAGAAGAACCTCCACCCCTCCAGCAATAGCGCCTTCTCCCGCCTCAGTCTCAGTCCAGCTCAGCCCCTGTCTCTACCTCCAGCTGGTACCGCCCAGATCCCGCCTTCACCCTCTTCAAGCTCTTATCATCCCCAGTCTCTCCCACCTCTGTCCTCCAGGCCTGTAGGGGGAGCCGAGCAACTTTCTTCCCCTAAGAGGAGTGGCCCCAAGCCTGCAGACGAACCATCCAGCGAGCAGGTTGCCTTCGGCCAGTTCCTGCTGAAGCCGGTGAACCGGAGGCCCTGCGATGCCATCGAGGAGCTGGAGTTCATCAACAAGGAGATGGAGGAGCAGATCGGGAAACGGCCCAGTGCAGAGCCGTGTCTGCGAGACCAGGAGGAGGCCTTCCAGACCACCCTGGATCTCGGCCAGGCTGGAGGATCCCGGCACGCAGCCACCGGTGACCCAGGGAGGGAAACAGCTGGCCTGGGTGAGCAAAGCCAGAACCGGCCTAGCCATGGGGAAGCAAGGAGTGCCTTCTCCAGACCTGCGACTGGCAGGACCCCCACCGCGGTCTCCTCCATTAGACCACCTAGAGAAGACATGCCCTCACACCCTGGTCCCAGAGACTATGCCCCCCTCCTTCAGAAAGAACCTGGCCGGGCCTACAGGCAGGACATCCCCGTTGCCCAGGAGTCTCTGCTGAGGGACGTGGGGCTGACTGTGTACACCGAGGCCCCTGGGGGTCCTGGGGAGCCCCGCCAGCGCTCACCCCTCCCCCTCTCCCTCTCCCACTCCCCTCTCTACCTCCCCTTCTCCTCGCTCTCAGAACCCCAGGAGGGACCACCGTCCCTGCACATGTCCTGGGAAAGCCGACTCTCCGTGGTGAAGAGCCGCAGCTTGGACTTCCGTGACACCTCGGGGCCGGAGCCTTCCTCCCAAACGGTGGAGGAGGTCAGGGCCGCGGAGAGGACCATCCCTACCCTGAATCTCCAAAGGGCCAGAAGTGAGACCAGCAGGCCCCCGAGAGCAGAGGGATCCCCACGCACCGGCAGGCTCTCCAGGGAGCTGGCCTTCACCCAAGAGGACGAGGAGGATGCTCGCTACAGCGTCTGCCAGGAGGCTCCGGGGTGGGAGGATGAGGCCACGCTGGCCGACAAGCACCTGGAGAGCCTGCTTATCCAGGAGAAGGCCAACGCCCTGCCGACGGAGGACCTCAGCAACCTCTATGAGGTCAAGTGTGCCAAGGGCATTCCCGAGAACGAGTCCATCGAGCAGCGGGCTGCCAGGATACTCGGCATAGCCGTGCCGGTGGAGGCCCTGGGGACAAATGATGCACAGGATGAAGAGGAGGGGCAGGAGACCACCAGCCTGGACCAGGGAGGGGGGAGCGAGCAGGGAGAACCTGGCATCACTAACCCAGACAGCGAGGGACACCCTGGGGACAGTGACGATATCCGCAGCCTAGACAAGGAGACGGACAGAGAGACGCAGCAAGTGAGAAGACAGTCAGAGCAAGTGACAGCAGAGTCCTTGGAGGAACACGGACAGCAAACAGCGGAGGAGGAGGATGGAGAAGCGGAGGCAGGAAACGATGGAGGCGACAGCTCCAGTGAGGACAAGCGGGAAGGAAGGAGCCAGCCGGAGACAGAAGGCAATATCCAACTGCCGCCAGGTGGAGAGAAGAACTCGCTGGTTCTGGATCTGCCTGAATTCCCCCCTAGCAAGCTTCCCCTGTCCCTTCCTGTCACCCCGGACCAGGAGCTGGCACTCAGTGTGGGGCGAGGGGAGAAAGCGGCCCATGGGGTGACCGGGGACCTGGCAGAGGATGAGCTAGCCTCTACAACTTCCACCTCATCTTTGTCTTCCTGCTCAGTTGTATCACCTGGCAGATCCGTCGTGGAGGTTTCGGCTCAGGTGGAGCAGAGGGAGTCAGAGTCCTACGTGTCCAGGCTTGACATCAGGAGTTCGGACTCTGGAGGAGAGGGACGGGGAGCAGGGGAGGAGGATGGAAAGGGAGAGGTGGAGGAAAGAGAGGCAGAGGGTGAGTTGAGGGGAGGAGAGGAGGAGGGAGAGCGAAATGAGCAGGAAGGAAGGAGAGAGGTGGAGGAAAAGATGGATAAGGAGGAGGGGCAGGATCAAGAGGAGGAGGGAGGGAAAGATGGTGAGAGCGAGGGAGTGGCCAGGGGAGAAAACCAGGGACGTGAGGACAGCGAGGAGAGGATGACTCCAAGGGAAGAGAGAGAGCCAGAGGTGGAGAAGGGAGACACTATACACTGTTCCAGCTCGGAGAAAGATGGAGGGAGAAAAGAGGGGGGCACACAGGAGCAAGAAAAGGAGGGAGAACTGGGAGGGGAAGAGAAAGAACAGCAGGCTCAGATGAATTCAGATCATGGAGACGAGGGGAGGATACAACCAGAGGTACAACTCACTACCGAGCAGGAGGAGGAAGAGATGAAAATGGAAGAGGAGGTGGAATTGACAATAGCAGAGGAGGAGTCTGAGAAAGAGGTGGAATTGAATATAGCAGAGGAGAAGGCGGAGAAAGAGGTGGAATTGAAAATAGCAGAGGAGGAGGCTGAGAAAGAGGTGGAATTGGACATAGCAGAGGAGAAGGCGGAGAAAGAGGTGGAATTGAAAATAGCAGAGGAGGAGGATGAGAAAGAGGTGGAATTGAATATAGCAGAGGAGGAGAAAGGGGAAGAGTTGAAAATAGATGAGGAGGACAAGATCGAGAAAGAGGTAGAACTGCAAATCGTGGCGGAAGAGGTAAATAAACTTGCGGTGGAGTCGAGAAAAGAACAGGCCAGAGGACAGACGGAATCCGAAATGTACCGAGTGGAGGAGGTCAGGAGGAAGGAGCGCAAGGACACGACGGAGGGAAGGCCCACGCCTCTCCCCAGGCCCCAGAAGCCTCCTCTTCTGCCCAAACCCAAACCCCAGCCCCGGCCTCGAAGCAGCGCCACCGTGGCCAAAAGAGAGATCACCCTTCCACTCAGCTTCAATGTCACCTGTGGCTCTACTACGCTAGAAGACGAAGAACTGCTGTCGGTCTCAGGTACACACAACTCTTAGCGTGTTGAGACATTTGTGTGTGTTTCGATGTGTGACATGGCTCTGCAAATGACTTTTCAGATGAGGTCTAATAGTACATTTGTGTCTTCTCCCCAGACTCATATGACCCCAGCCGTGTGGAGAGAGTATAGCCTGACTTCTTCCAAGGCGTATCCACCATAAGCTCTGCTCTGCATCCACCATGTTGGCCCAAGTCTTCATCATCATGTCACAACCCTAACGGTCCCCGTCACAGCACAACTTAGTACAGACACACAAGTCACACAAATACACAAACTGGAAACAGGCTAAAACAACAGCTGCAGTGTTTACACACCCACTCATACAACTGAACTGGTGCTCCAAAAGAACCTGTTAACTGCCAAACTATGGCCTTCACCCCCCTCCATCCTCCACCCCTCCATCCTCCACCCCTCCATCCTCCACCTCTCCATCCTCCACCTGTCCATCCACCACCTCTCCATCCTCCACCCCTCCATCCTCCACCCCTCCATCCTCCACCTCTCCATCCTCCACCTGTCCATCCACCACCTCTCCATCCTCCACCTCTCCATCCTCCACCCCTCCACCTCTCCATCCTCCACCTGTCCATCCACCACCTTTCCATCCTCCACCCCTCCACCTCTCCATCCTCCATCCCTCTCCATCCTCCATCTCTTCATCCTCCATCCCTCCATCCTCCATTTCTCCATCCTCCACCTCTCCATCCTCCACCTCTCCATCCTTTCTCACCTGCCTAAATTGTCTTTTCCCAAACCGAACGCTCTGCCTGCCTTTTCTTTTCTTTTTTCTTGTAAATGCACGTCATTGACTTCCAGAGTACTCCAGCCCCCTTGTGGCTCGTTCGCGGAAATATGAATGTAAACGACAACAAAAACACAATACCAGAAACACAATAAGAACGTATTGCGTTACAATCAGTGTTACCCTACACCAAATGTACATAAGAGGTTTTAATCAAACCGTCGCTTAACGTTTAGCGCTAAAAGAACTGTATATTTTCTTACCTATGTTGAGAATAACCATTTAAGAAGTTGTCTTGGGGGGTGGGGGGTGGGGATGGGGATGGGGGGGGGGGGGGAGCATTACCAATAACTAAAGCCCCTCCGGTCTTTATTCTTGTACGTGTGTGTTGTCATGGAGACTTTGAATGTGCTTAACGAGGCTGGTTCAAACATTGAGGCGCAGCGCTTCGTTAAGAGCAATACTGTTTCCAATGTTGTTCCAGGTCAAGGAGCTTATCAGTCTCACCTGAGCTTGATTTTTAGCAGCTTCTTTTGACCATCTCCAAATGCTCCAACCAATAAACGGCCGGTTAAAACTAAGTTGATATGCAATAAAGGGTAATGTTACTGGACAGTTTGTCGGAATAGCTGAATAGCTGATAGTTGAATATCCGTAGGTCCACTTCTAAAGAAACTGCTTTACGTCTATACCATGTGTTACCAGCATCCGCCACCAGGGGTGCTTTGCTCATAGCCAACAGTGTGTCAGCTGTAGGCATTTACTGTGTCACGCCCCTGATGCAGTCAGTCAGACCCCTTCATACAGGAGTTGACTTCATACTTCAGGATGAGCGATCCCCACACATATCAAATATGTTAGTCCACATACGTATTTATTTTTGTTACTGAATCCTCATATTTTTTTCAAATTTTTTACGTGATTTTGATCCAACCGCTCAATTTTATTTGCTCACATGGGAGTGTATCACATGTGCTTCCCCCCCCCCTTAATTAAAAAAAGGAATAAAATATGTAGCTATATTAATTGCAGTGTGCCTTAGACACACAACTGTTTTGTTGCGAAGGTCATTTGTGTTAAACATTACAGTTTGTGTGAAAAACATCGAATTTCATCCTTTCCATGGACATTTTTTGACCTCATGTCGTCATTTTACGTGTAAGAACGTAGTTTGTTATTTTAACAATAAATAACAGCAATTAGCAATTACAGGAGAATTCCCTGTAGACCATCTGCAAACACTCAAACTGTCAAGAATTTTTTATATTGGCAGAATGGCAACAGTTTCTTTACATTCACATACAGACCCATTTATTAACGGGGTGAGCTATCTGAATTAAGATTAACTAAAAGTACTGAGTTAATTATTAAGGCAATAGAAATTTGAAGCTAAATGATAAATATATATATATATTAGTACCTGAAAAGCTAAATACTTTATTTTCTACTCGTAACATTATATAGTTTCTGTCAGATGAGAAGGCTAGCAATATATTCACATCATCAGTAGCAATTTCCACTCATAAACTTGCGTACCATAAATGACTAATGCAATAATGTAGCTCCAGTTATATTTTCCCTCTATTGAACTGGACTGAGTTGACACTTGGTCAGGGACGTGTATGAAAAGGGGGTTCAGCTTTGAACTGAGTCGATACAAGTGTGGGTAGCCAGTGATCGGAAACTAACTCTGTTCCGGGTGGACTGTTGTTATCTGGTCATTCCCTTTGACCTTTTTCTATTGCAAGGTATTTGTAACATAATTGGTGCACATCTTAGTTTGATATTTTCTATTTTCATACAGTCTATACAGCCTTTTTGTATGCACAGGCATCCATATTGTTTTGTTCTTGCATGAAATGCGTAAAAATCTTACGTAGAAAGAGAGAAAGATTATTTGCATATATTTGCATTTGGTACTATAGTATTACCCAATAAGCAATGGTTATATTTCATATAATGCATATTTTTATTTTCAAAGCGTAAGCCAAGTATTTAAATCAGAACAAGGTATTTTTAGTATTGTAAAAAGGGAACTTTGTTTTGAAGGCACACTTCTATGTTGATGCTGCGATCATTTAAATGAGCATAAAGAGCCCAGAGGAAAGATGACAGAGTTGTCACTGTTATACAATACTGCAAACTATTAACAAATAAAGTTCTTGCATGTAAACGCTCCGCTGTTTTTTGGTGTGGAAATGATGTCTCTGACTCACATTCAGTCAGTCATACATGTTTATTACTCGACCTCTTCACGGACTCGACAAAAACACAGGATAATTCTTCAGAAAAATGATCTACAAAAAATAAACTTGATTCAAGTACAATGCTTAGGTACAATTTGAGATCATTTGCAAGTATATACACATCATTGGTCTGGAGAGATTGCACATAGGGTGTTCAGGTTTCACTCGATTCTAAACGGTGTAAACCGTGTGTGTGTCCTAGCTACTCCATGTAAGCCTGAACCCTGAGGGCAGAATAGCGTACTGGGCTTGGAACACGATGTAGACATGATGAGAGGAAGCCGTAAATGGTGCAATGTTCGTCTCCTAGGAATGAAAACAGAAGTGCTGATGGTTAAAACACTGACAGTGCGAACCCTGCTGCAATCCCATAATCCACAGAGCAGTGTGACAACAGGAAACACCGAATATTACTAATTGAAAACCATCTTGAGAAGAGATAAAGGACAGAGTCTTCCTCTATTAAGTTAAATGAGAAAGATATGAAGTGACCAATGGTAGACTTTCTATAAGGTTGTTAGGAAACTCACGGCTCCACAGTATGGACCAATAGGAGGAGTGCTGGCATCGTGGCCATCGTAGAGCTTCAGGAAGTTGTTCTGGCAGTCTCCCGGGTCATCGATGGCGATCTGGGCGAACGTCACGGTTACCACGCGTCCGGTGGGGGCCCGGATGCCCCACTCACAGTGCGTCCCATTGGCATACGTGCCAGGATAGTTGGGACTGGCCACAGACCCATGGTCACCGTACAGAGTGCCTCCACAACCTAGCAAGAGAACACATACAGCAATACCCATAGTAATGCCATCCATGGGCAGTCAATCTATACATTTTCAAAACATAAGACTGAACGTGATCCTTGCTAACGCCAAGTCCTTGGCTTTGATCTTTGAATGGATCCCATCCCTGAAGAAATACAGTGGTCCATGTTTTTCACCACAAGCGTGCCTGGCTGTGACTCCAGTTTACGGGTGTCTGACCTTGAGGCGAGGAAGTCCATGTGACCTCGAAGCCATCGCGGGAGCTCGAAAAGTCGCTCTTGAAGCGGAGGTACAGCTGGTTGCTGCGGGGGAAGACCGGATCGGGGATTGTGTGCCCGCAGAACTTCCCCAGAAGGGGGGCGTCCGCCGTGCTGCCGTTACGCACCTGAGGCGGAGCGGGGAGTAGTGAGCTGTGTGTGAGTGCTGTGTGTGAGTGCTGTGTGTGAGTGCTGTGTGTGAGTGCTGTGCGTGAGTGCTGTGCGTGAGTGCTGTGCGTCAGTGCTGTGTGTGAGCGCTATGTGTGAGTGCTGTATGTGAGTGCTGTGTGTGAGTGCTGTGTGTCAGTGCTGTGTGTGAGTGAGGTGTGAGTGCTGTGTGTGAGTGCTGTGTGTGAGTGCTGTGTGTGAGTGCTGTGCGTGAGTGCTGTGCGTGAGTGCTGTGGGTGAGTGCTGTGTGTGAGTGCTGTGAGTGAGTGCTGTGTGTGAGTGCTGTGTGTGAGCGCTGTGCGTGAGTGCTGTGCGTGAGTGCTGTGCGTGAGTGCTGTTGTGAGTGCTGTGTGTCAGTGCTGTGTGTCAGTGCTGTGTGTCAGTGCTGTGTGTGAGTGAGGTGTGAGTGCTGTGTGTGAGTGCTGTGTGTGAGTGCTGTGTGTGAGTGCTGTGTGTGAGTGCTGTGCGTGAGTGCTGTGCGTGAGCGCTGTGTGTGAGTGCTGTGTGTGAGCGCTGTGCGTGAGTGCTGTGTGTGCACGAGGAACAGGCCGAGAGAGCCTCTCATCTGTGTTCACGTCTTTTCGGCCGACGGCGGAAGCGGTTCAGCGGGCTCTCACCTCGAGATAGTCGTAGCTGCAGGAGATGTGAGATTCCAGGTCGAAGCTGTTGAAGAACAAGGAGATGGAGCTGTTCTGCGGAGCCTTGAGGATGATGGTGCAGTCGATGTTGTGTGGGTAGACCTCTGGCCAGCCGGGGCTCTTCAGGTACCCGTACTCCTGCTCGTATGTCCGACTACAACCTGCGACGAAGGCACCGAGAGCTCAGACCATTCACCAGTTACAGCAGAGGAGCAGGAGCTACGCGATGTGATGATGTGTTTGTTTCTTTTACCTGCCACCTGATAAGTGAGGCTCATGCCGTTTCCGGTGAGGAAGCTGTCGGACTTGAAGTGGACGAGCATGGTCCTCCCGTAGCTGTAGAAGTCAGGGACGTGAGTGTCCACCGCGCAGAACTTGTGCGACTGCCCGTAGTCTCCCTGTGAAACGCGAGACGGGGAGAGAAGTTCCTGAGCGTGATCGGCCCTCTAGCTGGTAGTTTCACTTTGACGAAGGCACTCCAGGCAAACATGAAGAACTGACGAATTTTTCATTTGTCAACGTTCCTACTCTCAGCTTCCTCCCCGGGAACTCTCACCATTGGCAAGTCCTTCATCTCCAGGTAGTTGGTGCCGCAGGTCTGGCTGGGCTGCAAGTGGAACTGCTGCACCACAATCTTAACGCTCTCCTGGGGGGGCGCGTCCAGCACCCAGCGACAGGAAGTGAACTCTGGGTAGGCATTGGGGTAGAAGGGCGAGCTCAGGGTCTGGGCCGTCGTCGTGGCGTTCAGGTTGCCTCCGCACAGTCCTGGATGGGTGCAGAACGCCACACACGCAAACAGACACGCAAAGTGAGGCGCTGTACGCTACATGAATAACACACATCTGTTCACAGTGTTCACATTTAGGCTGCCTCGGGTTTAGAAGGGAGAACTAAGGTTGTCTTACTGTCGACCGCCCTGTAGGTGGCGTTGAAACCCCTGCGTTGGATCACGCCGTCTGAGACAAAGTGCACGGTCAGGAAGTTACCGCTCGACACAAAAGGACCTGGAACGTCGGTACCGCAGAACTTCCCAACCAGAGGGTAGTTGGAGTTTTCACCATCGTAGATCTGGTTACGGGAGCGAGAGACAGAGACAGAGAGAGCATGTGGATGGAAGGAAAAAAGGGAAAGAGATGGCAAGCACAAAAGAAATAGGGATGGGTATGGTAGTAGCTGAAAAGTCTGAACCGAATCTGATTCAAACATACGAATGAACGGGCAAAAGGATTTCGTGAATGAACCAAGGGACAGGCAGGAGCTCCAGTGTTTACCCTGACAGAGTCGTATCGACAGTTGCTGGCGGGGAAACCCTCCAGGTCGAAGGGAGAGAAGGTCACGTTGACCTGTTTGTTGACGGGCAGGGCGATGGTCCACAGGCAGTCCAAGTTAGGTTCATACTGACCGTTCAGGTTGATGTCGGGCGAGCCGAACATTCCCATGGGCATGGAGAGGTAACCTCCACAACCTTGAGCCTCACCTGGGGGGAAGAGAGATGGGGCGCACACACATACGCACACACACACACACAGCACACACACACACACAGTACACACACACACAGTACACATGCATACATACAGCTAAGTGTTCGCTTCTACCAGATTGAGCATTGAACATCAATGAAATCCGATCCAATAATCGTTGCATGGATGTTCTTCTCTTATGGCCCAGCAGGTGGCAGCAAAAACACTGGGGTTCATATTTTTTTCTCCCATCCTCCTATATCATATAGTATAGTACATATCTACTCAGCTGTCACCCCTTACTGCTGTCTGAGTCGGCCTCGCCTTGGTCGGTGTATCTACACCGATCCTGGATATAGATTCAGACTGTGTCCAACACGTTCCCATGGGAGAGTGAATGTGTGCGCAACCAATAAATCTTCCCCCTCCCACATTCAGTTCTGACATTAACCCCTCAGACAAGCCTGGTCCCTCATTCACAGGCAATAGGGGAGAAGGACAATTGAAGAGTGATTTAATGGTGACAGATGGAGGGGTGCGTGATTTAAACGTGGCACACACAGAGGGGCGTCTTTTATGGTGAGACGGAGACAGAATCTGTGGTTGAACCCCTTTTTTTCAGGCTAAACTTTTCAGGCTTCATTGTGTGATATCCCTTTTCTCTCTCCTATCCGCTCTCCTTGTCATCGTCCTCTCCCTCTCAGCCCAGTCTGTGTACACTAATGTCCAGCCTGCAGCGTCTTTCATGGACAAAAGCAGCTTCTGTGCAAAGAACAGTCCCTGAGCCAAACACAGCTCTCCCTCCCCCCACCCCCAGAGTTAACTAAACACTGTTGTAGGGTTCTGACTCACTCACCAAAAATGAACACATGGGTGGTAAACCAAAATATGATTTGAGACAAGCAAAACAAGAGTCTGAAATAGAAGAGACGAGAGATACTATATCCTTTCTAACTACATGACTGAAATCGATTGGATTTGTCTAGCAGCCTGAAGTATTAAAAGTCTGAACAAATATTGTGATACAAAACAAGCATGCCCAACTTTGACATCTATACTGTTAGGTTTATGCTTGCAGAACCGCAGCATATGTAAGAGAATCCTAAAACCATACAATGTATTTATTTCAAAGACTCCCGATCTTTGGCTGAAGGACATTGCAACTGCTGGCAAAGAAAACCCAACATGAAATCACAAAGAGTATAGTTTCCAAAACGAATCTGTGTTCTTGGGTCACTGTGATCAGACATCTATGTTTAACCTTACATTTTAGCACGCTACACTAGCAGCTTTCATGTAAGCTGACCAACCCAGTCATAGCTGACCTACCCGGAAGTTGACCTACCCAGAGTCTCTCTGTAGGTGGCTCTCCAGCCTAACCCGTGGACGCTTGCGTCAGTCCTGAAGACGATGAACATCTGATTGGTGGTTGAGCGGAGGTCTGGGGGCAGCTGGTTGCCGCAGAACCTTCCCATCAAAGGGGCCAGGGTGTTGGGGCCGTCGTACACCGCCACATAGTCAAACTGGCAGCTAGAGGACGCCTCAATCTGGAAGGTGTTGAATCTGCGGAAGGTTTGTTTTTCGTCAGAAGGATAGCAGGGGGGCATCCAGAACTGACCTCATATCCTGTAACGCTAGACTTTCGAAGAGATCATCACTTTTTGGTTTGTTAAAACCTTTCCCATCGGAAGCACAATAAAAAGAGATGGCTTGATCTCAACTCCTAAGTGATCATTACAGTCTCTGTCCAGGTGAATTAAAAACTTATCCCAGCCAGACTGTCTGTCTGTCTGAGGACTCACTTGAGACTGATGACCCGGGTGTCTTTGACCACGATGTAGTAGGTACAGTTGATGTTGTGGTGGTAGTTCACAACAGACAGAGCTGGACTGCCAACCGTACCTAAAGAGGTGTTGAAAACCCCTCCACATGCTAACAAAGAGAAAATAGCATTAGGATTCTCTCAGAGAATTGTGTTCATAAATCATATCATTTTCATACATGACCGTTATCATAACATCAAAACCGTTTGATTATCGCAAAGTATGTATAAATGGCTTGTTCACATTATGCTAATGTTTCGTGAGTTCCCGTCAACATCAATAGCTTTACATTAGTCATTTAGCAGACGCTCTTATCCAGAGAGACTTGAAAATGAAAGCCATGGCTAACAGGCAGGGTGAAACCATAATGCACTTTTTGATATCTTCATCAGTCTATGTCAGTGGTCTCAAACTCGTGCCATCGCGGGCCAAGAGGGTGCAGGTTTTCGTGTTAACCAAGCCACTACACCAGCTGATTTTACTAACGAGTTTCTCCACTTAGTGAATTAAGTGAAATCAAACTCGTTATTGAAATCAGCTGGTGTAGTGGCTTGGTTAACACGAAAACCTGCACCCTCTTGGCCCACGATGGCACGAGTTTGAGACCACTGGTCTATGTGAATCTGACCCTGGCAGTGAAGAGACATTAGTCATGGTCCAGGACTGAGACATCATCTAATGAAGGGAGGTTCCCTCATCATTGAAACAGGCTATAATGGTTGCCTTGTTACCACAGGGCTTAACTACCCCAGAGTGATCAACAATCCTGCGAGTCTGACTGTTCAGATAGAGACGTTTGAGAAAAGTCACATGGAAAGAGGGGAGATTGTGGGTGTGTGCGTGTTTTGGTTTGTGTGTGTGGAGAAAGGATGAGTTGCACCCAGATCTCTCTAACGCTCTTTCTCCAGAACATCGTTTCTCATGAATTCTTTCAGTCAATCTCTCATACTCATACACAACATTTTTCTCCTTTCCTGGCATTTTATCCCTCTCTCTCTCTCTCTCTCTCTCTTTTTCGTTCTCTCTAAAATCCCCTCCGATTGTTCGAAAGCGCAGTGTCTCCCCATTCCTAACATTCTCCACTGTGGGCTGAATGGGGGTCTGGATGGCACAATCCCTCAGCGGGGTAAACATCCCCCCCCTAGTCATGGAAGCTTCATGCCAGGGGGCAGGGGGGGGGGGCCCTGGGGCCCGCCACACCCACAGACCCCTTTACAGCCCCAGCCCACCTATCTCACTGTGGAATGAAAAACCTCCGGCTGGCAAAGCACAACGATAGATCAAGTAAATCCGACCCTGGCATTGCCATCCTAGCGGGACAGCAGGAATGGAGGCCGAGATTTTTAAGGGACTTCATACAGCGACGCTTGACCCAATCCAGCTCGCTACCACGGTACTCACGTATGGCTCTGTACTCGGCCATGAAGCCGTTGTCGTTGGCGACCGGGTCGGAATAGAAGTTGAGGAGCATGGGGCCGAAGGTGGACACGGGGCCAGGGATGGTGTGACCGCACAACGTGGCGAGTGGGGTGCCCGTGGGTGAGGAGCCGGCGTACACCTTCACCCCGTCATAGACACAGGAGGAGTGCACTGTGGGGGAGGGGGGGAACGGCATGGGTGAAGAGCACCTCTGAGGCCGTGTCGGTGTACTGCATTGGTCCTCAACCCTGGTTCTCGCTGGCTTTTCCCGGTACGTTCTAGATCAGGGGTGTCCAATCCTGGTCCTCGAGGGCCGTTGTCCTGAAGGTTTTAGGTGTTTCCCTGCTCCAGCACACCTGATTCCAATGAAGGGTCGTTATCGAGCTCTGTGGAGGTGTGCTGGAGCAGGGAAACATCTAAAACCGTCAGGACGGTGGCCCTCGAGGACCAGGATTGGACACCCCTGTTCTAGATGTTTCCTTCCTCCAAAGCTCTCCATTTAAATGAGCGGGTTGCAATCAAGCTCTGCGGAAGCCTGACAACAACCCATTCATCCGAATGAGGTGTGTGGGATCAAGGAAACATCTACAGTGAGCCCTGAGGACAGGGCTGAGGACAACGATGAGACGAAAATAGTCATCCAATAGTAATGTACTGGAACTATGACATCACAGTTTGAAACCCCAAGGCCCTGCCTCCTCTTACTTTCAACCTGGAAGTTCTTGAAGGTAAGGAGGATCACAGTTTGGGCCCCAGCATCTATAATGTAGTTACAGTTGGAGCTGGAGGGGTACTGGGCAGGGAAGTTGGGTGAGAGCACCTTGCCACTGGAGGATGTGAAATTGGCTCCACAACCTGAGTTGAAGAAACAGTGAAGAGGAGGATGGTGACTTTAGTACCGACCTTCCCTTCTGGGGAGCGCAAATGTCAACAGATTCTGATGTGATTAAGTGAACAAAACTAGATTGTCTTTCCAAAACAATACCAAGCATGAATGTCTATTCCCCTTATAAAACGCATGCATTTGAAAACATTTGATTTACGCCAAGTGCCGTTCGTTCATTGATAGAGTTAGGTTGTTTGTCCCTGGCTATCCCATGTGTGTTACTGACGTGAGAGGAAGGAAGCCAAGAAGCCTTTGCCAGGGGTTCCTGCGGACTGGAACCTGGTGGTGATGGCGTTGAGGGGCGCGATGATGGGGGCGGGGGCCGTGGAGCCGCAGCCTGTAGCCAGCAGGGCCTCGTTGGCTTCTGTGTCGCCAGACCACACCTGCACAACACAAGGGCTGCATTACAAACAGGACATGAACTCAGAGAAAGGGAGAAAGGGGGGGTAAAGAGGGATGGCGAGAGAAGAGCGACCTCGCTTTAATTCAGTCTCGTAAATAAACGTGTCACCCTCGGACACTGATTAAAAAATCCCGCGCGCGCTGTAAATCCAGCGCCAGAGCAACAACGTTAGTGTGTGTGTGTTTCTGCTGAGCCTCAGCAAACTAAGCATGCTCTGCTCCCGCACATGTGTTTACTGCCCAGCCATTAACATGTAGGGTCCTGTAGAAACTGTATCACTCCCCAAACACTCTCACGTCTTACTGCAATATCAACACTTCCATACAAAGAAAACCACAGACGACTTAGAGCCAACAAACGAGAGGAGAATTCCTTTACATTCGTAGCTGCCATATTTCTAACGCACGGTAGAAGGAAATGTAGTTATACAAAATTCAATAAAGAGGTTTTCTTGGGGGGGTGGGGCACCTTGACATAGCTGCTCTGGCACTGCCCGCTGTCTGGAATCTGGAAGTCGCTGTTGAAACTCATTTCAAGGTGGTATCCCTCGTGGGCGATGATCTTCCAGGAGCACTCAGTGTTGGCAGGGAAGTTGAGAGGGTAGTTAGGAGACTTTATGGAGCCTGTGTCTGCATGGATCACCCCTCCGCAACCTAGGGTCAAAACGCAGGCAGTGAGTCATGTCCAACATTTCCACTAAAAGCACATCTCATGCTGGTCACCAATTGGTCCATCCTCACCTGAGGAGTCAGATGTCCAGGAAGCGACGAAGCCTCCGTGGTTGACCAGGTGGTCAGCCAGGAAGATCACCACTAGCTTGTTGGACCCAGACTTGATGGTTCCTGGTGAGGTGCTGCCACAGTATTGGCCAATGATGGGAGATCCTGGAGAGGCTCCGTTAAAGATGGTGACTGAGTCCCAGGAACACTGACTGTGAGCCTCCACTTGGAAATAGGTGAAGGTCAACTAGAAGAGCATATGAGGTGAAGTTTAGGGGTCCATGAAGGCCAAGACGCATTAGCTTAGCTTGGCAGCATTAGCCTGAATTCAGGGAAGCCATCTTAGAATGAGGGGTTGACTGACAACAAAACAATCATAAAGTATGTGTGTGTTACAGGGGGGGCATGTAAATAGGGGGGGGCTCCTTTTGGCTAGGCTGAGCCACAACACTCAACAACAGCTACAAAATACAGTCTGACTATTGTCAACCATCTGGTTTCTACGTCGCCTCTCCTGTTCTCACTCACAGCGATGGTGTGGCCTGTTGGGGCCTCCAGGAGCCAAGCACAGCGGCTGTTCATGGGGTAGTTGCTGGGGTACGCAGGGCTGGTGATCATCCCTTCCTCCCCTCGCTGCCACCCACCGCAGCCTGAGGAGAGGGAGGGAAGGAGGGGAAGAGGGTTCAGTTCCAAACTGCACAATGGATGTTCTTCCAAAACCAGTTTTTCTCTTGGTTTGTTTTTCCCCTGTTTGGAACTAGGATAATTGGCGACCGTTGTTGAGGTATATTAGTAGGTCGTTGCCGCTCTTTATCCATTAGTGGAAGAAAAAGGAGTTTGGGACCCACCAGAGAACTCATACATGGCCAGGAATCCTAAATCTTCCACAACAGTGTTTGTCTGGAAGTGGACCCATAGTTCGGAGGTGGGCACTACCACAGGAACAGGGGGCAAGGTGCTGCCGCAAAACTTGGCCAGCAGGTCCCCATCTGATCCACCTGGGGGAGGAACAGATATGAAATCAAACGCACCTCAACCTCCTCTACTTCAAAGACCCTGGATCTTCCTGCCAACAAACCTTGGTTCTCAGAAAGGCTCAAACTCACCCGCGCGGAACTCGAGGTAGTCGGTCTCGCAACTCTGGTGGTTCTCTATGTGAAGGTCCTGCAGCAGAACCACGATGGAGGAGTTGACATGGATGGGGTTCTGGATCAGCCACTCGCAGTTGAGGTTGCTGCTGTAGTTGGAGGTGAGGTAGCCTGGAGAGGTAAAGTTCCCTCCGGCGGGATCGTTCAGGATCCCACCGCACACTAGAAGACGAAACAAACGCACAGTTACAGTCCTGGTTCTGCACGTAAATACATACAGCCCCGCTCTTTCCTGACTAGAAACCCCGACCATACTAACTCCGGGGCTCCTCCTCCTACCTGCGTCCTCGTCGGAGGAGTAGTCGGCAGTGAAGCCCCCGTTCGACACGGACGAGTCGGTACGGAACACCACGGACATGGTGTTGCCAGACGACCACACCTGTGTGCCGGCAGCCACCGTGCCACAGTAGCGCTGCAGGCGTGGAGCATTAGCTGCCAAGCCGTTGAAGACCTGGGGTAGAGGCAGGGCAGCACAGTGGATTTGAAACTAAACCAAGGTGAAGATGTGAACCATGGAATCAAACTTAAAGTAGTTTTACCAACGGTTCAAGTCCGTGTCCAGTCAAATGTAATCTGTTTTGGTAAGTGTGAGAAAGTTATTGCAAATAAAATAGAAAGGTGCTTGTATTAACAGTTAGTTAGGAGATAAGGACTTGAAACATTAGAAAGCCTTGCTAACTAACACATAAGCATCTTGTATGGGTCTTATTGCCTATTAACCTTCTCATCTTACTATAACCCTTCCCTGAATCATACCAGTGTTATTAACACTGACCTAGTCTTACTTATATATTTAATTGTTAATAAGCATGTTATCTGTGCCTCCATTACCAGCGCCTCTAAAGTAATCAAAAACCTTAAACACTTAAAGGCTTGAATGACTATAACTCCTGAACTCCTGAACACAGATGGAGGACAGACAGGGACCCACATCGACGTAGTCGAAGCTGCAGTGGGCGCTGCCTTCTTCCAGACGCAGGTCATTGATGGTGAGGGTGACCCTCCGCCCCTGGGCCACGCGGATCTCCCAGTGACACAGGCGACTGTGGGGGTACAGGTTGGGGTAGTTGGGAGACGAGATGGTTCCCGTGGGGGCGTTGAGCACTCCTCCGCACACTGGAGATGGGCGGCGGGAAGGAGGGAGACGGATTAGAAGGGGAACGCCAAGTCGGAGGGTCAACGTGAAAAGAGGCATCTGTGGAGGGTCTCCCAGGTCCCTTACCGTCCACGCTGGCATGGAACGAGAGGCTGAACCCGGGTGCGCTCGTGCTGCTGTCACTCACAAACTTGACGTAGGCGAAGCTGTCACTGGTGTCTATGGCAGCGGGGATGCTGCTGCCACAGTGTCGACCCAGAATCTGCCCTGCACACCAACAAACAGGTTAGCAAGCAGTTATGAAATGCAGTAAGTTCTTAAGAGTCATGTGGGGAGTCATGTGGCTCAGCGGTTAAGGCGTTGGGCCAGTGATTGAAAGGTTGCGAGTTCGATTCCCGGCTGTGGCTATGTGACGTTGTGTCCTTGGGCAAGGCACTTCACCCTACTTGCCGCAGAGGTAATGTCCCTGTTGTCGTTGTAAGGCACTCTAGATAAGAGCGTCTGCTAAATGATTAAATGTTAATGTAAAGAATTTCGGTGGTCAGCGTCCAGGAACAAACTGATTTACAAGCCACTTAGCAAAGTAACCACACATCAGCTACCAGGCAAGGAGGAAGGAATAGAACATTAACATCTCCGTCGCTAAAGTACGTGTATGTGCAAATGTACATGGCGTATTAAACAAACCATTTTTTATTCTGATTAAGTGCAACATCAACTAGTGGGTGCAGTCTCTTGCCAGTTGACATAACGACAGCATTTCACATAAAGCGTACAGAGAAATGCGTCACAAGATGCGAAAAACTGGTACTACCACAAACATGCTATAGGAAATTTAAGAACTCTTATATCAATGGATATCTATACAGTACATGTACCTAGATATCAGGGAAATCAAGTAGTTGTGAGGCGATATAAAACACAGGAACAACTCGCGGTATGAGTCCTCCTATTGCTGATTAGCTCTCCCTTCTCATCACTGACTCCCTGCCTGTTTTGTAAGTGCTGTTTGAAATGTAAGCAATGATAAGAACATATCACTACTATGTTCCAGCAGTGATAAAGAGATACAAGTCTGCATTCCATCCATGTTCACTGGGGGAAGGTGACCATATAAATCTGGACCCTGAACAGTGAATCTGAGAGGCAGAAATAAAACAGCAACCTCAAACCCAAGGTCCTGTCTACATCATCCCTGGAATGCAGGGAAGTAGGAAAACGTCTCAGCCGAGCCTGGCGAGGATGACCTTGTCTGAACGTCAACAATACCTGAAGCGTTGTACTCTCTGATGTCCACGTAGTCAGAGGTGCAGCCCGGAGAGTCCTGCAGATCCAGGGCGTCGAAGTTTAAGGTGAGGTAGTGGCCCGTGGGCCCCTCCAGGAACCACTCACAGGTGGAGCTGTCGGTGTAGTTGGCGGTGGGGTAACCTGGACTCTTAATGGTGCCGCTCTCAGCGATGTAGGTGCCCCCACAGGTGGCTGGAGGGGGAGGGAGAGAAGAGTTGGAAGGAAACATCACATTAGTAGCGGCCCCCTAAGAAACAACTTTAGTTCTTATTTGAACAACTCTCTGAAAAAACTGCCTTTTAAGTAAAGAGTGGGTTCTCCTGGTGCAAAATCCACCAAGCTGATCCCGTACCGATGGAGTACTTGGCCTTGAAGCCTTTGTGCGCAACGCTAGTGTCCGTGCGGAAGCGCAGTAGCATGGCGGAGGCGGTAGAGTGTTGGGTGGAGGGGCGGGTGTTGCCGCACAGCCTGGTGATGTAGTCGTCCTCCAACGTGGCGCCATTTCTCAGCTCCAGGTAGTCGTACATGCACCTGAGAGGGGCAGGACCACGCCATGATACACAGTCAGGAGATCCATCCAAATGAACCAACCAGACACTCGACCGCGAAGCAAGTTCCTTTTAAAAACGCTTTCGTCTTACATGGACGTTGGCTCGATGTAAAAGTCGTCCTCGAAGTCGATCTGGACGGACTCTCCGTTGGGTACGGTGATCACCCAGACGCAGTCGCTGTTCTGGGGGTAGTTCTCCGGGTAGTTGGGGGACGTGATGTAGCCCGGTGGGTCTGACTTCCTCATGTTTATCACCCCTCCACACGCTGGGGTCAGGGTAAGAGTTGGGGTCAATAGAGAGTGTTAATGTCCTTCACAACATAATAGGAAAACGTAAACACATATTTTCATATTTTACGTACGAATACTACTTTCATGCATACTCCTGATTGTCGATGCCATTATTCTAAACCTGGTAGAATTGCGGGATTTATTAGTAACAAAACACTCCAGGCGCCCAGGTAGAACAGTAGTGGCTTACCCAAGCTGTGAGCCTCGAAGATCAGGTTGAAGCCAACCGCCTCATTGGAGGAGTCCGACACGAACTGGATGTGCAGGTCGTTGTCTGTTGTCTGGATAACAGGGGGGGTGTTCGCCCCGCACAAACGACCCCCAATGGAGGGGGCGGACATGTCTGGACCATTCCTTAGCTAGAGTAGACAAATTGTGTGTTGGTGTGTGTTTGTGTGTGTGTGTTGGGATCAGAAGGGTAAAGTGGAGAGATCTCATTACAATCAACATCATTTACTGTGGAAATCTAATCTGCAGACAGCTTTGAGACGATCCATCCACATTGCTGTGGCTTTCAAAATGGTGCGTTTGCTCAATCACTTTCCTTCATTTCAACAAAAATGACCTAATTTGCCTTGCATCACGACCCAATACCAATTAGCAGCTATTAGCACTGACAGATACCACATTAATTCCAGTAAACCCTTATTATCCTCTGGGCAGACTCGTTCACAAGTTCAGTTCCCATTGCTCTGTACACACCTCGACATAGTCTCCAGTGCTACAGAGTCGCCCAAAGCCTTGGATCTGGAACGGCGTTTGGAAATAGACGGACACCCGGAACCCAGGGGTGACCATGACGTGCCAGCGACAGTCCAGATTCGGCTGGTAATTCTGGGGGTAGCGAGGGGTGGAGAGAACCCCCCTGTCCGTATGCAGGAGCCCCCCGCAGCCTGGGTCAACGGACACGTACCAGAACATTTAAGAAGGTACGAATCATTTAAACTCAAGCTTAGACCTTGAAGGTGTTAAGTTGGTGAAGGCTTCTGTGACACGCTGCCTGTAAAAAGGATTCGCATGAATACGTTCGATTCGACCGGGGTCGTGACCTCACCCTTGGAGTAGGACGCGTTGAAGCCCCGGCCGCTGAGGCTGCTGTCGGAGGTGAAGCGCAGGAACATGGAGTCTCCAGTGGAGTGGATGGGACCAGGCAGCTGGCGCCCACACACTGTGGCCAGCAGGGGAGACAGGTTGCTCTCACCTGGAGGAGGGAGAGACCAACATGCCGACACAGGAAAAAAAGTGTCAGGACGTAAAATAGGATGATGTTCGTGTCATGCTTAACACTGAATAACTGCAGTAGCCATACACTGCTAAGTTGAGAGAAGAGAAAAGTCCTTTTTATGCCCTGCCTTGACTTGGTTTAAGTTGGTTTAGACGCAGCTCTACATGCATGTGAAGCCCTTTGTGACATTAAAATCACGTAAAAATACGAAATAAAATGTAATTAAAGGACAAAAGAGGAGAAAAAGAATATCTAGAATTCTTAGAGGGCCTGGTGCGTGCAGTTGTAGCGACTGACCATCTCTGATGACCAGGTTGTCAAAGAAACAGTTGGGGTAGTCCTCCATGTCCAGATACAGAAGGTTAAACTCCACTGTGGAGTCTGGAGAACGGATCACCCAGGTGCACTCCACATTGAGGGGGTACTCCTCCGGCCAGTCAGGAGAGAACATGAACATGGGGGTGTCTCCAGGCATCAGAGCCCCACCGCAAGCACCTGCACGCAGAAACATGTCCCCATAAAGATAGGAAAACACACACACAAACACACATGAGAAATGTATTCAGGTTGAGAAGCGGCGATCCTGACCTGGTGCTATGGTGGGCAGGGTTCCAGAGTTCTGTACGGCCGTCCACTCGATGAGGAAGCCCCTCCCGCCGATGGCGCTGTCGGACCGGAACTCCAGGGTGATGGTGCTTCCGGAGCTCCTGACGGAGGGGGGCGTTCGCACGCCGCAGAACGTGCCCAGTGAGTAGGCGTGCACGTTGGGGCCGTCGAATATCTGACGGGGAGGTCAGAGATCAGGCAATCTCACACACACACGTGTATCATATCCATTTTACATGTATTCATTTAGCAGATGCTTTTATCCAAAGCGACTTACAGTAAGTACAGGGACATTCTCCCTGAAGCAAGTAGGGTGAAGTGCCTTGCCCAAGGACACAATGTCACATAGCCACAAATCATGAGGCCAACGCCTTAACCCGCTGAGCCTCAGAAACACGCCCACACGCATCAGAGACGCACCCACGTGTACACAATCGGTCCCATACAGACACACACAAGATGCATGCACATGCAGGCACATGTGCACGCAAAGCAGACGCACACGCACACCTTGAGACTGTCGTAGTAGCAGTCGGACAGGTCCTCAATGTCAATGTCCAGGAAGCGTATCTGGACATAGCTGTCTCCGTCCACGGTGATGGTCCAGCGGTAGTCTGCGTTGCTGGGGTACGTACGAGGGTACAGGGGCGACGCCAGCTGTCCGGACTCGCCAGTGATGTCGTTACCATACACTGAAGGTGGAGCGTGAAGAAGAGGAGGTGGAGGAAGACAAGTCGGAAAAGGAGGAAGAGAAGAAAGATGAATAAATACAAATTCCATACTTTGACGCAAACACTTTAGTGCGCATACACACACACACACACTCACAATGGGAAAACGTCAGTCTGAAGCCAGATCCACTGATGGAGCCATCGGAGCGGAACTTGACCCAGAGGATGTGGCCGACGAGAGACGTGTAGTTGGAAGGGAGGGTGTTCCCGCAGAAGCGACCAACCAGAGCGCCCGTGGAGTTGCCCTCGCGGATCTCCAGGAAGTCGTTGTTGCAGCCCGAACTCTGCTGCAGCTGGAAGTCACTGGCAGGAGACGAGAAAGATATATCGTTCTGGTTCTGGTTGTACCTGATAGCATGAGGAGACAGGAGACTCACATGAAGGAGAGCTGAAGGTGGTTGCCTGGAGAGCTGATGATGGTCCAGACACACTCTACGTTCTGAGGATATGTGCCAGGGTAGTTTGGACTGTTGAAGGCCCCGGTCTCCATGAATAAGTCGCCCCCGCAACCTAGAGGGGAGAGAGAAGGGATGTAATGAGAGAAATGAGAAGAGGGGAGATGAATGATCAGTGTTTATGGTCATTGTATCCCCTTAGAGCAGGGGTCTCCAATCCTGGTCCTCGAGGGCCACTGTCCTGAAGGTTTTAGATGTTTCCCTGCTCCAGCACACCTGATTCTAATGAAGCGTCGTTATCAAGCTCTGTGGAGGTGTGCTGGAGCAGGGAAACATCTAAAACTGTCAGGACAGCGGCCCTCGAGGACCAGGATTGGAGACCCCTGCCTTAAGAGTTTGATAGTGAATAGCCTGCATTGGTGTCGGAACTTGATTTTGAAAATTGTCCAGACGACTAGCTTTGAAACCTTTTCTATTGTCCCCTTAGAGCACAGTGGATCACTGCTTACTTGAAGTGGAGGCCGAGTAAGTGGCTCGGAAGCCTTTGCGTGCGACAGATAAGTCTGAGATGAAGTTGACCACCAGGGCATTGCTAAACGACGTAACAGGGTGCGGAACTTCATTTCCACAGTAACGACCTGAGAGAGAAAAGACGTCACCAAATAAATAGGCATCATATTGTTGGAGTGTAGTACGATTGTGTTTTTGCTGTGCTGTACAGTACTAATGACATGTAGGTGACGTGTTTAAAGTACAGTAGGTATGGCATTGGACAGTCACTCGAAACGATTCGCTTCTCTGAGAACCCTACCGATGGTTGGGGATTGGTAGTTATCGCCATCCAGGATCTCCACTGCATCGTGGGAACAGTTTGAGTTGGCCATCTCCAGTTCAAAGTCAGTAAAGGACAAGGTCACATGGTTGACTGTGAAAAGCAGATGTCACAGCATTACGTAAACCAATCACACTAGCCAACTCATCAATTGTGTACATTTAACCACAAAATAATCAATGTGTCTTATACAAGCTTTGGCATGGAATCTGCTTTGTGAGCTGTTCGCATAAAGATTGTTTGAGGTGAATGTGCATTCTATGATGCTGCTAGTACCGGATATCTGTATAGATATCTGATTGGCTAACTCACATGGCTCCTGAGCTCTGATGATCCAGCTGCAGTTCTGATTGGCCGGGTAGGCAGCAGGGTACCGGGGAGAGGCGATGGCTCCACCCATATCGTCAGTCAAGATGGTGGCTCCACAAGCTGAGAAGTGAGCAGAGGAACAAAGCGTTTCCACACTTTCCCAATAAAACTTGAATGAAAGTTGAATAAAAAAAACAAATCACTGGATGCTGATGAATAAATGGTCATGAAAAAAAACGATTCTAATAATCATGCATACGACCCTGTGAGAAAATATACCACAACAACGAGGGAGGCATTTAACAAACAAATTAAAACTGTTCACCATCTTAGAAAAAGGGAAGAAATGATTAGCTGAAGAAACATTAGAGCGCGGAGCGTTCGCTATGAACCAACCCTCGGAGAACTGGGCGCTGAAGCCACGATGACTGTTGCTGCTGTCCGAGCGGAAGCGCACAAAGATGATGTTCTGAGTGGAGATGATGGCCGCAGGGCGGACCTGACCGCACACTCGACCCAGCAACGGAAACAAGCTGCTCGGACCGTCGTGGATCTGCAGAGGAACAAGGTGTGGAGAGAGAGAGAGAGAGAGAGAGAGAGAGAGAGAGAGAGAGATAGAGAGAGAGAGAGAGTAGGGGAGAAAGAGGGAGAGAGAGAGAGAGAGAGAGAGAGAGAGAGAGTAGGGGAGAGAGAGGGAGAGAGAGAGAGAGAGAGAGTAGGGGAGAGAGAGGGAGAGAGAGAGAGAGAGAGAGTAGGGGAGAGAGAGGGAGAGAGAGAGAGAGCGAGAGAGAGAGTAGGGGAGAAAGAGGGAGAGAGTAGGGGAGAGAGAGAGAGAGAGAGGGAGAGAGAAAAAGAGAGAGAGAGGGAGAGAGAGAGAGAGAGAGAGAGAGAGAGAGAGAGAGAGAGAGAGGTGTGACTACCACTTCCTGCGCTGCCGCATCACAATGCGCTTTTCACGCCGAGCTTGACGTTTCCTCTAAGCCCTCCTCACCGTCACGTAGTCCCAGGTGCAGTTGGAGTGCCGCTCGATGTCCAGGTCGGAGAAGTTGAAGAGGACGCGGTGGCCCTCGTCCACCCTGATCATCCAGGAACAGTCCACGTTGTTGGGATAGTTGTTGGGGTAGGAGGGGGAGTGGATTTCTCCGTAGGGAGCGGTTACTGGCCCGCCACAGCCTGGAAGAGAGAACACAGTCATGTGGTTGTGGCACAACCGGTGTGTTTGCATACACATTGAATGCGTGATGACAATACAGGCGTTCGTTCGTGACATGGATGAACGCATGCCCATAGGTTACGATGCATGTCCTGGCCACCCTCATCCGCGGTCACCCACCTCCCTGGACCTCGGCCCAGCTGGCGTTGAACCCTCGACCGCTGACGTAAGCGTCTGACTTGAAGCGCACGGTCATCAGGTAGCCCGTGCTGGACACCTGCAGGGGGGTGGAGGTAGTGGTGCAGAGCTGGGCCAGGCGAGGGGCGCTCATGTCGGGACCTCCGTACACCTGGGACGAGGGCAAAGGTCAAAGGGCGGGGATCAGGGTTGGGGAGGGGTTGAGGGGGTGGCTGGTTGTGTTTCCCAACCCTGGTCCTCAGGGAACACCTATCCTGCATGTTTTAGATGTTCCCCTGCTCCAACACACCTGATTCTAATGAATGGGTCGTTATCTAGCTCTACAGAAGCCTGCTAACGACATATTCTCTTACAATCAGGTGTGCTGGAGCAGAAAGAATATGCTGGACAGGTGTTCCCTGAGGACCAGGGTTGGGAAACACTGGGTTAGACTACTGCAGAGATTGCTGTTTATGACAGGACGGACGAATGGAAAAACAGACTCAAGCAGTGTCCTTAGCTAGGACTTGGTTTGTGGAACTGCATTTCGTTTTGTGTCTATCCCTCTGTGTGTGTGTCTCTCTCTCTCTTTGAAATCCCCCTCCCTTTGCCTCAGTCTTTCTATGTCTCTCAGGGATGTGGTGTCCAGCTCAATTCTGCCCTGCCAGCTCCATTCACTGGGCCGTGGGGGGGGGGGGGGGGGGGGGGGGGGCAGCATTCCACTGGGGTGAGCTACCCTTTCACTCGTAGAGGGTGTGTGTACGCTCTGCACACAACACAACACTGCACCAGAGACAGGGTGATGAGACAGACAGACAGGGTAGCAAAGTAGGCCAGCGAGAGAGAGAGAAAGAAAGATAGAGATAGAGATAGAGAGAGAATAAAGACAGCGCAATCAACAGCAAAAGAGAGACACAGGGAGAGAGACACAGACAGAGAGGGAGAAGAAAAATTCAGCAAAGGAGAAAGAGGGAGAGACAGAAGGACAGAGAAGGTCGACCGCCCAAGGTCAACCGACCGATCCCCATCCGCCGGCCCTGCCGCCGCTTCCTCCAGCACGCACCTCCAGGACGTCGTAGTTGCAGTCGGGGTGATACTCCACGTCAAACTCGTAGATGGTGAGGGTGATGCTACTTCCAGGGGTTGTGCTGATGTACCAGAGACACTCGCGGTTCGTCGGGTATCTGTCAGGGTACTCCGGGCTATGGAAGGTACCGCTCGGCCCTAACAAGTCCCCACCGCAACCTGTAGAGAGAGACACTGAGTCTGTGCATCTGATTGGACGAACCACAAACTGAATTAAGAACTGATGAGAAAATCTCGATTTTGTACTGTTCCAGGGTCTGCGGTTCTGTTTGGGCTGTGGTTTGGTTGTGGTTGACCTAGAGCAGGGGTGTCCAATCCTGGTTCTCAAGGGCCTCTGTCCTGAAGGTTTTAGATGTTTCGCTGCTCCAGCACACCTGATGCTAATGAAGCGTCGTTATCAAGCTCTGTGGAGGTGTGCTGGAGCAGGGAAACATCTAAAACCTTCAGGACAGCGGCCCTCGAGGACCAGGGTTGGACACCCCTGACCTAGAGGCAGTTGTGGTTGTGTTGCGGTTCGGTTGGGTTTCAGTTTGTGGTTGGTTGCGGTCATACCGTTCTGGAACCAGAGCATCTGGAACCCTAACATTGAGACGGACGCATCAGAGCGGAACACCACATGGAGGGAGGAGCCAGAAGTGGCGTTCGCCGGAGGGGGCGTGTCCCCGCAGAACTTTCCAATCAGAGGAGCCTGTGCGTTAGGCCCATTGTAGAGCTGTGAGGAAGTAGAGACAGGTTGGGAATCGTAGTTTTACAACGATACACAACTCAGCCAATGACGTACAAAATACAAATCTAACAAGCGCTCACAATAAGACACGAGAATAAAATTGGAGAATACATTTAAAATAGTCTGAACAGAGTCCAACTATATTCTGGATAGCGTCACCACCTGTTGAGGAAAGACACCAACAATTCCAAGGCTGAGAGAAGGGGAGGCAAACAGAGAACATATTCATACTCCTGTCAGTGGACCGCAGTTTTGCTAACACAAGTCAGCTTAGAGAAGCCCTGTCTGTCAAATCAAAACAACGAGGGAACAGTTGTCTTGAGGTAGTTCATTTAGCTGTGAGTGGTGGACAGATCGGAACATGCTTTAATGGGGGTCTGTTATGTCGACGGGATCTTTCACAGTGACTTCAACTTACATACCTCAAGGGTAGACGTATGACAATACACAACATCGTGCTAAATCTCAACAGGGGCTTGAACACACGACTATCTGAATCTGAACTACCTGAAATAGAAGTCTCTGTTTCATCAAGGCCATGGTTATGTTTTGAAGATTGAAAGTCGAAAACTCAGAGAAAGTTTATTTTGATGTGACTCGAGGTTGGGAAACAGGGACCAATTATTCTGTTTCTATTTTACAGACATTCTGTTACAGCGCACACACACATACACACACACACACACACACACACACACACACACACACACACACACACACAGGATGAGATCAGCTTTGTTAAAGAGTGCCAACAACAAAAAGAAGAAAAAAAATCAATGTCTCCAGGGAACCTAAACACAGAGAACCATCTTTAACCTCGCAGCGAGTGATGTCATGCGTGTGTGAGTTGTCATGGCGACCGAGGGGGCCTCCCGGAAAAAAATAGACCATGCTTTCCCCTAAGACGTTTCCTTTGAGTAGATGAGGAATGAAGTTCTCAGGATTCAGAGCTGTTGCCGTGTGCGTACTCTAGGACAGACCACAACTGAAGTGCATTCCAGAAAAATCTGGTTTTAGCTACAACTGTCGGGAAACTGACTGAAAGCATTTCACATGAGAAGCTGTATTCTCGTATTCCAGTAGAAACCTACCAACTGGATAACCCTGCATGGTCATGTTTGTGTGAGATATGTGTTTGTGTGTGTGTGAGTATGTCTTTTAGTTACCTGTAAATAGTCAAAAGCACAGGTGGCACTCGTTTTCTCCAGGTCAAAGGTCGTGAAGGTGTAGTTGATGGTGTTGCCCATGGTGGTTTGAATGGTCCAGCTGCACATGGAGCTCATGGGGTAGTTGTTGGGGTAGTTCAGGGACTCTAGTGCCCCTCTGCTCTTGTTACCAATGATTATATCCTTACAGTCTAGGGGGAAAACACAGAGATGTGTTACTTTAAGGATCCAGAACTTTGAGTCCTGTGAAAAGAGTGTAACTCTGACATTTAATGTGGATCATTTAATGAAACCTGTGATGTTTTTATCCGAGTGTGGGAGCCTGGTCGACCTCCCTCCTACTTAGCGGTTTAATTAGAGAGTCAGAGATGGAGAACGGTGGGGCAGAGAGAGAGAGAGAGTGCCAAGCTGGCAAGGCCACAGCTGCCTGGACTGAACAAGACAGACTCCGCTGGTGACCTCCTCTGCTTTCAGCAGCCCTTTTAAAGGACCCAACACGGTGCAGCAGAATAAAACAGAAGTTCTCCTGTCTCAGGAGTTGACGTTCCTTTGTGGAGCGACTATCTTAACGCCAATGTTGCCCCCTTTTGTTTTCGGTGCAGTTCCCTGGTGAACCTTGCCTAACCCTGGCCGTTTCCATGGGAGCCAGAGAAAGGAATTGTGGGACGCTAATGGTGGTAACCTGGGTTGTGTTATGAACTGCATATCCAAGTGTCAGGTTTAAGTAGTCGGGGGAACCACGAGGACAGTGTGTGTTGGATAAACAGGGTCATAAAGTGTGTGTGTGGGGGTGTGGGAGGTGAAAAGGGTTGTGAATGAGATTGCGTGTGTGTGTGTGTTCCACTCACTGGTCTTATAAGATGCCAGGAAGCCCCCTGCACTGATGCTGCTGTCAGTCCGTAGTTTAACATAGAGCTCGTTATTGGAGGCGTTGATGGGAGCTGGGATCACATTTCCACACAGCTTAGCCAGCTCAGGAGCATTGGTGCTGTTCCCGTCATACACCTGTATAGCACACACACACACACACACACAGTACATATGGTTAAATATGTCTCTTGAACGTTGTGGTGAGAGTGTGTATGAGTGCTTGTCCCTCACAGCCAGGTAGTCAAAGGTACAGCTGCCGGCCTCCAGGTGGAAGTCTCCGAAGGTGAGCTGGAGCTGGCTGCCCTGGCTGGACCGGATCCTCCAGTAGCACTCCACGTTGGGGTGGTAGGGGAGGGGGTAGCCTGGTGAGGAGAAGGCTCCGGCGCTGGTGAACAGGTTGCCTCCACAGCCTGGTGGAGAGTGGAGGGGTGGCGGGGGGAGGTTGGAAGAGGGGGTGGGGTGTAAACCGAGAGAGTTGAAGGACATTTGGAAAGGTATAGGTGCCAGCATAGACTTCCTGTACACACACACACACACCTGTCTGCGTGCCATCCCAGTGGGCTGTGAAGCCCCTTCTATTGACGCTGTGGTCGGAACGGAACTTGATCCACAGGCGGTTGCTATGAGACACCAGGACCGGCGGCCCCTGAGTAGAGCAGAATCTGCCAATCAAGGGAGACGTCTCGTAACCTCCGTCTCTGCGAATGGGGAACGATGAGAGAGAGAGAGAGAGAGAGAGAGAGAGGGAGGGAGAGAGACCAAGAGAGACAAAGTGAGAGAGAACGTCAACATGAAGACCACTCCAGAGTCCAGTACGCTTGATCCTGAAGCGAAGCCTTGTCTCTCCTGTGAGGCGCGACGCCATCCTCCGTCACCTGATCTCCACGTAGTCAAAGTTGCAGCTGGACGGGTTTCCCTCCAGCTCGAAGTCGGTGAAGTTCAGCATGATCTGCATGTTGAGCTCCACGACGATGGTGAAGACGCACTCGCGGTTCAGGGGGTAGTTGTTGGGGTAGTTGGGGGAGCTGAACTCGCCCGTGGGAGCCGTGAACGTATCGCTGCAGTCTGAGGGAGGGAGGACGGTGGACGTAGAGAGGAGGAAGGGAAGAGGGAGGGGCAGAGGACAGCAACGTGTGAAGGGCTGAAGGGAGTCATGTGGTGCAGTTCGGTTTGAAATAAAAAGGGCCCTGGTTCGAACCCCAGCTGTGTCAACATGTCATTGTGTCCCTGGGCAAGGCACTTCACCTTATTGCCTCAGGGGGAGCGTCCCTGTACTTTCTATATGTCATTATGAATAAGGGCTTCTGCTAAATGACTAAATGTTTGACAGTACCAGTGGTGGCGTTGATGGAAATGTAGTTAGCGGCGAATCCCTCTATGGCCAGGCTGGTGTCTGACACAAACAGCACCGTCAACAGGTTGTCTGTGCTGGTTATGGAGGGAGGAACGGATCGCCCACAGTACCTAAACACACACACACACACACAGGGGAAATCAGTCAAGACTTCAGATTTGCACTTGGCTTCTACACAGAAGAAAAATCATTTAATGACATCACAAAAACTTAAGATGGACATCCAAAATATTAAAAAGGCATCAATACTTACAATTTGAATTGAGTTGAATTGTGTCCAACATTCTATTATCTGTCTACCCCCAAAAGGCCGAGGTTGCCATGTTTTCTTGTGTTCGCTTACCTGCCGACCTTGGTGCCCGTCTGCACAGTGCCGTTGTCGTACACCTCCACGTAGTCATAGTTACAGTTGGCGTGGTACTCCATGTTGAAGGAGGTGAACCTGAGGCGGATGATGTTGCCGGGGACGACGGAAATGAACCAGGTGCAGTTGGCGCCGTGCGGGTAACCGTTGGGGTGACCGGGACTTTTGAGTGAACCAGATGGACTGGTGAGAGTTCCCCCACAGCCTGGGCAGGTGAGAGGGAGAGAGAAGGGGGGAGGGAGGAAGAGACGTAGAGAGAGAGAGGGGGAGAAACAGAAGGAGAGAGAGAAGTAGATAGAGTGAGAGAGTCAGAGAGGGAGAGAGAGGGAGGGAGGGAGGGAGGGAGGGAGGGAGGGAGGGAGGGAGGGAGGGAGGGAGGGAGGGAGGGAGGGAGGGAGGGAGGGAGGGAGGGAGGGAGGGAGGGAGGGAGGGAGGGAGGGAGGGAGAAGGAGAGTGAGAGAGATAGAGAGGGAGAGGGAGAGGGAGGGAGGGAGACAGAAGGAGAGTGAGAGAGATAGAGAGGGAGAGGGAGGGAGGGAGACAGAATGAGAGTGAGAGAGATAGAGAGGGAGGGAGGGAGGGAGGGAGGGAGGGAGGGAGGGAGGGAGGGAGGGAGGGAGGGAGGGAGGGAGGGAGGGAGGGAGGGAGGGAGGGAGGGAGAAGGAGAGTGAGAGAGATAGAGAGGGAGAGGGAGAGAAAGGGAGAGGGGGAAAGAAAAGACAGAGAGAGAAACAAAGAAGGAAAGTAAAGGAGGGAGAGAAAAAAAGAGAAACGGATCTAGTTACTCGATAAGGAGGAGTCATCTAAGAGAGAATCCCCTCACCACATCAGTCCCTTTCCACATCCCTTTCTGCCATGAGGCCGGGAGAGAGAGGACTTACCATCCATGACTTGGTCGTAGGCGGCTGCGAAGCCCAGGTTACTGACAGAGGCGTCCGTCTTGAAGAGGACGTACAGGGACTTCTGGGTGGACTGGATCATGGGGGGTGCTGTGTCGCCACAGAATCGTCCAATCAGAGGAGAGCTGACTGTGGAACCATCTCTGACCTAGGGAGAGCGTTATTCACGTCGCATTCAGCTCAGATACGGGGATTCTGTATTTCATATGGGCAGCAAATACAGAGATATCACATATGGGGTGCTTGAAGTCAGGGTGACCTACTTCCACAAAGTCGAAGTTGCAGGATCCCCCCTCGATGTCGAAGGACAGGAAGTTGAGAGTGACAATGTATCCTATTGGCTGGTTGATGACCCACTCGCACATCTTGTTGTGGGGGTAGGCAACGGGGTGGTAGGGGGATCGAATCTGACCTGTCCCTGAAAAGGTGCCCCCACAACCTGGGGAGAAACAGAGAAGGAGGGAGAGGGAGGGGGAGGGGGGTGAATGCAGGGATTGCATGCATTCGATTTTCCATCACAGAACATTCCGGTAATTTCCAGTTGTTTTTGGCCAGCTGCCTCCCTCAGCCCCGCCCTGGCGTGTCAGAGGAACGCACACAGTCGGAAGCACATCAGCTATTCAGACCTGGACTCCACACCGGCCCGGCTAATGCAGTCCCGTTACCACAGGGAGACGGAGGGGTCTTGCAGAGTGGAGAGGTGGATGTGGAGGGGAGGTGGGGGAAGGAGACCGAGGGAGGAGGGGGATGAATGAAGGGAAAAGCGGAGGGGGGCTTGGAGGGAGGGACGGGGGCATTAAAAGCCCTCTTGGCTAACCTTCAGGGTTCATACTGCACGGTTCAACAGCACGTTTAATCACAGCCAAAGTGCTAGCGTAGCAGAACCACCTACGCCTGTCTAATAGGTACGGTGAATCACATACGCAAACACGCGTGCACACACACACACCCATGGGAGCGTCAGTTGAATTGACAAGCCTTTTTTTTTATCCAGCCCCCACCACGCCTAACAACAGGGGGCTGGATAGATCCTAATAATTTTGGTGGCTCTTGTGGAGGTCTCACCGACTTGGTAGAGGGCCCTGAAGCCTGACCGGCTGACAGAACCGTCTGACTTGAAGCGTAGCCAGAGGATGTTGGAGGTGGTGGTGATGGGCGCCGCAGGGTGGTGCCGCAGTACTTCCCTATCAGGGAGCCGCCTCACCGGAACCGTCACGCACCTGGGGGGGGGGGGGGAGGAAAAGGGGGGGGGTGGTTGAGTAACAAGGAGTTGGAGAAAACAAGGAGGAGACGGTGGAGGAGGTTGGATATATAAATACAGTCCCCCCCCCCCCCAATTACCGCAAACGATATATTCTCACAATTCCCTGCGACAGCGAACAACTCCACATTCTTTCCGCATACAACCCCCCTCCCTCCCCCCCCCCCCCCACACACACACACACACACACGCACACACACACGCCCACACAACACGCCCCGCCTCCCACCTCCACGTAGTCGAACTGACATCCGCTGTGCGTCTCCAGGTCCATGTGCGTGAAGTTGAGGGTCACCACCTCTCCCACAGGAAGTCTGATGACGTAGATGCACTGCCGGTTGTGGGCGTAGCTGTTGGGCCAGTTAGGGGAGATGAGGATGCCTTCGCTGTCCGTGAAAGTGCCTCCGCACCCGGGGTCAGCTGAGACACAGAGAGGCACCGGGACTTAAAGTCAGGCTGATGACCAAAAACAGGCAGTGGATCGAGAAAGAACCTGAGGGGGAGTCAGGTGGCTGAGCGGTTAAGGCGTTAGGCTAGTGATGGAAGGTTGCGAGTTTGATTCCCGCCTGGGGAAACATGACGCTGTGTATTTGGGCAAAGCACTTCACCCTACTTGCCTCAGGGGGAATGTCCCTGTACTTGCTGTAAGTCGCTCTGGATAAGAGCGTCTGCTAAATGACTAAATGTGAATTGAAAGTTTTAACATAATGCCAGGTAAATCTCTCGCTGAGGGTGGATTGAAAGTGTTTTTAGATTCAAAAAAGTGTGTGTGTGTATGACAAACACGACCTCCATTTGACCTTCTGACCGCAGAAACTAGCCTTGTCTTACATGGGGTTGTTATGTAGGTGATGTGGAAGCCTCTGTCATTTATGATGTAGTCAGAGTGGAAGTGGACCCAGGCGGCAGGCCCCGTGGTCCGGACCGGAGCCGGGGACGAGGAACTGCAGTATTTCCCCAGAACTGGGTCCTCTGGGAGGAGACCATCCCGGACCTAGAAGCCACAGAGAACCCAAAGGAACACAGATTAGTTGAGGATGTTGGAAAAGGGAAGAAGAAGTTGTGCTTTCCGGAAGCTTCTATCTGCTTCTTGTCTTTCTACCTTGATTTACTTTAAATTCTTAGTGAATTCTTTAATTAATCAATTAAAAGTCCACCAATGGACTTCTTCAGCGTTGCCATGGCACCTCACCTCCAGGTAGTCATAGTCACACTCGGGGTGATTTTCAAGGCTGAGCGTTCCAAAAGCGAAGGTGATGAGCAGGCCGGGAGCTACGTCCACCGTCCAGTAGCAGTCCCGACCCGGAGGGTAGTTGCCAGGGTAACCGGGTGAGTTGATGTTTCCATGGGTATCGGTTAGCACGCCACCGCACACTAAGCGCAGCAGAAAAAACAGAGGTTTTAAGCTCGTCCACACAAACTCATATACTGGCCCGTACACACGCGCGCGCGATCGCGCACGCACCTGGGTCCTGGGACTGCCAAGCCACGGTGAAGCCCCCGGCGTTGACGGAGTGGTCCGAGCGGAACCAGAAGTACAGCGCCCGGTGGGAGCTGAGGAGTTCGGCGGGGGCGTTCGTGCCGCAGTATTTCCCCAGCATGTGAGACGAGGCGCTGTCGCCGTCGTGGATCTGCAGGAAGTCGAAGTTACAGTTGGCGCTGTTCTCCAGGTCGAAGTGGGGGAACGTGATGCGCAGAATCTGTAGGGGAGAGGGAGGACCCCCCAAAAAAATCACTGGTTAGGCTCACATGCTCTACTTCAGGATGGGTAAATCTGTGGAAAGTACGCTAAAGAAACGTGGATGGCGAAGGAACACCGACCTTGTTGGCGTCCGTTCTGATGACCCAAGCACAGCTGACCGAATGGTCGTACTGGTCACCGCCAGGGGTGTTAGGGTAGCTGAAAGTTCCGGCTGGACCAAACAGGTTGCCACCGCACTCTGGACCACACACACACACACACGGGTCATGCGACGCTCACTCATTACACATCTCCAATGGCATGGCGCAACACCTCATAACTCTCAACCCCCTCCACCCACCCACCCACCCACCCACCCACCCACCCACACACACACACCCTCCCCCATCCCCCCCCCCGCCTCGTACCTTGCTGGGGGGTCTGGCAGAGCGGGCCCGTCCACTGATCGCTGCAGGTGCAGGTGAAGCCGTTGACGCCGTCCGTGCAGGTGCCGCCGTTCAGACAGGGGTTGCTGGCGCACTCGTTGATGTTCTGGTCGCAGTTCACCCCGCCCCAGCCTGGACTGCAGTTGCATACGTACCCCTGGCTGGTGGTGGTGGGCTGGGGGTGGGCGTGGACAGACGACGGTCATTCCCCCCCACCCGAATAATCGCATCTCGCAACCGAGCCTGTTAATAATTGATCCAAGCCCCCCCCCCCCCCCCCCCACTCACCGATTCCGCCCCCATCCCTCTATCCCTGCGTGCACTAGTCTAATCTTTTACCTCACACCCTTACCCCTGTGTGCTTTGGCGAGACTGTCTGCCGTTGCTGCTAAGGAGTTTCCACCTAGGATTAATAAAGTATTCTGAATCTGTGGCGCCTGTTCCTGGGGTGGACCAGGACGCGTTGAGTCCGTGCTGTGACAGCTACGTGACTGAGTGACTCACCGCGCACTGCCCGTTGATGCAGGGGTTGTTGGTCTGGCAGATGTGGCTGGTCTCGGTGCAGCCCGTGGGGCCGTAGCCATTGCCCTCGTACCCCGGAGGACACGTGCACACTGGGAGACTGGAGCCTGGAAAGAGAGGGAGGATGTTCTAGTTTTAGCACCTGCTGGAGGTAAAGCACCCACAGTCGTTGAATTAGCTTCGGTAGGCTGTCGCATGCCAATAAACATAGCACGTCGACGTATAAAGAAAGATATGACTTAACGACCACAATGTTAGGTGTCTCTGCTACTGAATGACTGTTAACATGAAATTACAGAGGCCCGAGTTTATGACTGTTGTCTGTGGGATTTTATGACCCCTATCATCAGCCCCGAAGTGAAGACTTGCTCCCATTAAAACGGGGTGTAACCAGTTGACACAGCACTAAACACCTGACTAAATTGCTTGGCGTTATGCACACTACCAGTGATCATGGGATGGAGTAAATAAAAAAGGTTAGGCTGTGCGTGTGCATTTGTGGAAGAGATATTGGTTAACTAAGGTTTTTTTTTTTTTTTTTTTTACAGAGCAAACATCCATATCAGTGTGTGTGTGTGTGTGTGTGTGTGTGTGTGTGTACCTGGAGTGGAGGTGCAGGTAGCCAGGGGATAGCAGCCTCCATTGTTACTAGCACAGATATTCACCTGAGTGCACAACCTTCCATCTCCCTCGTATCCTGTACAGGGATCAACAAACCAATGAACCATGACATATTTTCCTCAGTCGCATGGACCGTGTGGCTAAACTTTGGAAGATCCGCGCTGCCAGACCTGGAGGGCAGGCCCCACAGTGGAAGGAGCCCATGGTGTTGAGGCATGGCACCATGGGAGAGGTGGAGCAGCCGCCGTTATTGGTGGAGCACTCGTTCACATCCTGGCAGGTGTAACCGTTGCCTTGCCAACCTGAGGAGAGACACGGGCACTCGCTGTAGTACGGTAGAGAGAGTCACTCGCCAAAGATTGTTTCGTTTAGCCCCCTACTGTATCTCTCCCTCTCCCTTTCCTTCTCTCTCTCTCACTCCGTCTTTCTCACACAGTACACCCTCGCACACACACATATACACAGACCGCTCTACCACTTTGCCTGCTCTTCCGGGGGAGTCAATTCAATCAGGATGTCACCATTCTCAGGCACTGAGACAAGATCCAGAACACGCCTAGCCAGATCATGATCTCTGATCCACACAGTCTATCTCCAGTGTTGCCCTTTCCTGTACGCAGTCGCAAAAGCTCCCATCTAGAATCTTCGACGTCTTCTAGAATCATCTAGGCAGGGATTTGATATCAGGTTAGACGGTTCACCTGCAGGGCAAGCGCCGCAGTAGAAGGATCCAGGAGTGTTGAAGCAGTCCACGATAGGGTTGCCGGAGCAGGGCTTGGTCGGAAGGCTGCACTCGTCCACGTCGGCCGTGCAAGCGGGGCTCCCGGGAGGAGAGCTCCATCCCGTCTCGCAGATACACGTGTACATGGGCTGCAGGAAACATGACGACAGGCCAGGGATGGATGGGGTAATGCTAACACGACCAGTCTAGTTTCAACGGCTAACGTTCAATGGAATATCTACATGTCACATGCATTCGAAGCCGCTCTCGTGATGTATTCTTAAACAAGCTGTTAAATATTCAGATGACCAACACTTTTAATTTGAGCTCATACATAATTCACAAATAGCCATTTACGCTTGGAAGTGAGCCGTTTTGAAAGGTTGTACCGCATATTACATGACCCGTTCAAGATGACCTATCTAGAACAAGAGTGTAATTGACTACACAGCGTGCTGGGGCCGTACTGGTTAATTAAGAAAACCATTTCTTAACCTCCGATGGGGGTCCTAAATCAAGCTTGGCTCCAACGAGCCGTGTCTCCTCCAACCTAATTGGCCATTCGTCTCTGGGAGATAATTGCGCGGAGCAGGGAAGAGCACTTGGCTATGAGGAATGTTCTAGTTTAGTCATAATTAATGAAAGCCACTTAGAGCACGGTCCAGTCAGGGAAGACCATTGGTTTTCCATGTAGAGTCATGGATTCGAAGAGAGCAGAAAGGTGCCGTGACTTTGGTGGTGGACGGTGGACATTGCTGTTTCTTTCATTCCGGTGCCCTCCGCAACCCTTTTAAGCCTATTCTAAACACAAACGTCGTAAAAATGGTACATAATGTAAACAAGTGTCTCTTCACCTCACTTGACAAATGAAGTCTTAATACGACTCTGTAAAATGTTATTTTCATTTGTAATATAATTTTATAACAAATACATTGAATTTTCCACAACATATTGGTATTTTTGAGGGGTGAGTGGCCCCTGGGTATTGCCCCAGGTTGCCTGTGCCCTGAGAGGCCCCTGGAGACACCACACCACTCCAACATAAATGAAGGCTGGAGAGATCCCGACAGAGATAGTCCCAGGTACCTGGTTGGGAACGACCCTGTCCCCGTCGATGCACATCCCATGCACGCACAGATTCTGGGCTCCGCCCCGGCAGTCGTCGTAGCGAACCGTGCAGTGAGACCCTGACCATTCTGGAGAACAGGTGCACCTGATGGGGGGGGAGAGAAGACAGAGGGGAACTCGTTGCAGCACCAGGACTGAGACGCTGAGGGATGTTGGGTGAGGGCTGATGGGTGAGGTGCTGATGGGTGAGGGCTGATGGGCGAGGACTGATGGGTGAGGGCTGATGGGCGAGGACTGATGGGTGAGTGCTGATGGACGAGGGCAGATGGACGATGGCAGATGGACGAGGGCAGATGGACTAAGGGCTGAGGGTCAAGGGCTGATGGATGAGGGCTGATGGGCGAGGATTTACGTAAAGGATCCTGGTGTGTTCACACACGTCGCCCCGTTTTGGCAACCCTGGGCCGACCCCGCCAGAGTCTGACACTCGTTCACATCCGCAGCACAGTTAGGGCCCTGCGGTGAAGAACACACACACGCAAAAACCACCATGATTTATTGGGCACGCTAGAACGCCTATGGTTTGGTGACCCTGTGTTGGGGTGTGGGGGTTTAGGACGCACCCCCCAGTTGCTGGGGCAAATGCAGCGAAAGGAGTCCAAGAGGTCCAGGCAGGTTCCTCCGTTTTGACAGGGGTTACTGGTGCACGTCCTCCTTTGAACCGTCTGGAGGGGCAATGAGAGAGGAGGGGGCGGGGGTTGGTGGAAGGTTACCCATGGTCACACAAGGCCAACGCAGGACAGGAACACTGTGGATTTGGGTGAGGTTTACCTGCTCTAGCGCCGTGACTTTGGTTTCCAGCGAAGAAACCTGAGGGGGGGAAGGGGAGAGGGGAGGGGGGGGAACAAGAACGAGAACAAGATGGATGGATTAACAACAGCTATTGGAGGCCTGGCGGCCCGGGGGAGCCGGCAGCAGACCGTGGCGAGGGGTGTCTGACCCGCGTGTCGAGCTGCTGGAGCTTGCTGGTGACGTCGGGGGCCGTTCCGCCGCCGGCTTTTATGCTGTCGATGTCTGCTTTGTTCGTCTTGATCTGAAAGAAGACGTTACGACATCTAATATCAGAACAGCGGCTCAACCTCCTGCGTCCTGTTATCGCACAGTGGTTGCCTCAGTCGCGATGTGCTTCCAAAGATTGCAAGTTGTAAAAAGTAAATATCCTTTTTATGGTGCGCCGGCTTCCGAAAAGAAAATGCTGCGTTTGCGGCCAGCTGGTAATGATTCACCTGCTCATGTGAGAACCAGTATCACTTCAGTCATACACTGAAGATGCTCATTGCAACGTTCTAGAACAGGGGTAGGGAACCCTGGTTCTCAAGAGCCATAGTCCTGAAGGTTTTAGATCAGTGGTCTTCAACCCTGGTCCTCAGGACCCACTGTCCTGCATGTTTTGGATGTTTCCCCCTTCCCACACACCTGATTCTAATGCATGATCGTTTACCAGGATTCTTCAGAGCTAGATAACGACCCATGCATTAGAATCAGGTGTGTTGGAGCAGGGAAACATCTAAAACATGCAGGACAGTGGGTCCTGAGGACCAGGGTTGAAGACCACTGTTTTAGATGTTTCCCTGATCTAGCACACCTGATTCTAATTATGAGGCTTCCACAGAGCTTGATAACGACCCTTCATTAGATTCAGGTGTGCTGGAACAGGGAAACATCTGGAATAGGGTCACCAGAACCCTAACCCTACCCTAGCAATTCACACAAATGTTCAGGGCCGGATTAGATAAAACAACGATCTCAATGTTGTGGGTGGCCATTTCCACGGTGATGTGAACATTGCAAGGCTTGATCCAATTACAACTGAACAGACACACATTCGGTGAATTGACGCACAGATTGCTGGAACTAAGCGAGGAGATCCACAGCAAGCAGCCACAGCAGATGCGCGCTGAAATACGTGTGCGGTGTGTGTTGTGTCCTCACCTGACTCATGAGCTGGGTGAGGTCATCAGTCCCCACTTTAACAGAGCCAGATCCCGACGTCTGAAAGCGGATCTCTTTGTTGTCTCCCGTGGAGAAGATCAGGTGGCCGTTGTCGGATAGCATCCGTGGCCTGCAGAAAAACGCACCGGGAATATGCTTCTCTAAATGCCAGATGTTTCCGAGTTCAAAGATCTTTTGTGGACAATCCAGTTCCTAGTTTTGTGTGAGTTTCGAGATACCTGACACAGCATTTCCTACCAAAGCTGTGTTCATTTAGTAACACACTGTGGAGTGATGTTGTGAAATACCAAATATGAAATGAGTGTGGATTACATCCAAACACCAAGCTATACTAAAATTGTTTTGTTATTCTATTCCTATTGTTAGCCAAAGCCCTCATATTAACCCTGACACCAAACCTCCCACACTGTCCGAAACCAATGGGCATAAATGCGACCTCTTTAAACTCACTGGTCGTTGCTGATGTCCCTCTTGCTACGTCCGTGGCCATGCCCCCCCTGGTCCCCCTGCAGTCCTGCGAGGAAGAGGAGGCCGAACACCCACCAAATGGGCCGTTGCGTCCAAGCCATGCTGAGAGAGCTGTCCTCAGACGCTCCTTAAAACTGTTCAGCTGTATGAACCAGCTCCGCGCTCCAGTACTTCTGGACAGTGCCTTACCGATGAGCCCTTCGACCCTAAAGATTTCCCTACAACTGTTCTCTAGTATCTATAAAAACTCCCTAAACTTACTGAGGAAGGCAAGGAGAGGGGGGGAGAGGACACTCGCTGGTGTCATTGCATAGCTGTTATAACACTTTATTAGGTGATTGACATGGTCCATCACATGCCTTTGGAGATGAGTAACCAGGGGTTGGGGGAATTGCTGGGAACATTAGCTAAGAGGGAAGAAACAACCAGATTGAAAACCTTTTTTAAGGTCTCACTTCAATAAAACGTGTCCTGGATCGTGAATATTTTACATAAGTTGGACGTCTTTGATAAAGATAAACATTTGCTGAGGGTAGAAAGTGTCTTCTGCAAGATCACAGTTCATCGCCTAATGCTTATTAGCAGGGCCACTTATTCCCGTCACGGGTGACTGTTGTCTATCCCAGTTACTTAGGGCCTCAGGCAGAGTACACCCTGGACTGGGGCCAGCTAGTCGCAGGGCTATCACAGAGTTACAGATAACATAAAGACAGCCATTCACTCACGCATTCATTTATTCACTAGGGGAAATTTTACATGGTGTCCAATTAACCTACCACATGCATGTCTTTGGACGGTGGGAGGAAGCCGGAGTGCCTGGAGAGAACCCACTGTAACACAGGGAGGACATGCAGACTCCACCCTGAGAGATCATGGTCGGGCCCTAGAACCGAACACATGATCTTTTTGCTGGAAGGCGAGAACGCTAACCACACCAAGGTGCACCCCTTGCCACCGTGCATCCCCTAAAATCACAGTTCAATAATAATAGATAATAAAAAAACTGAATCCAAGTTTTAGAAAAACATTATATTACATTTTATTCATTTAGGAATCAAGGTAAACTCAACTGAACAGACATGTACAGCACTACCAACAAACGGCAGCACCATTTCATCTTTAGCCATCCGGAACAAAAACATTGAGCAGAGCATGGAAACCGGTCGACACATTAGCCATTAGCATCGGGGGAAAGTTGACCAACTCTATGGCGTCCTTGGTCCTCCCATGGAACGTGTCAGGATCCGTTTCCTCCAGAAAAGTCAGATTATCAAGTCTCTGTTCCTCTTCTCCAGGAAGAGGTTTTTGTGGTTAAGAGACCATTAGCTGTATGAGTCTGGACACCACATGGACATTCAGACTGTTGCCCAGAACTCTGTATTGCTGCTTGGTCGTGATGTTCTCTGGAAAGGCTGAAAGGGAAAGATAAAGATGGCAAGTTTAATAAATGTTTGGTGGCCAGAAAGGGGAGTATAAATTCCACATTCCTTTGACCGTTTACATTTAGTCATTTCGCAGACGCTCTTATCCAGAGCGAGGGGATATTCCCCCTGAGGCAAGTAGGGTGAAGTGCCTTGTTCAAGGACACAAAGTCATGTTGACACGGCCGGGATTCGAACCAGGGTCCTTCTGATTACTTTATTATTATTTTTTTAATTCATCCCCAGTGCTATGTAATTACAGATATATTACGAGCAGGTTGGAGTGTGTGTGTGTTGCTCACTGAAGGTATTGGGGAAGCCCATGAGGTTGGCGATCTCTCTGGGGGTGAAGTAGCGCAGCCTGAGCCTGGACAGCTGCTTCAGTTTCTCCTCCTCCGACAGCTGCTCCAGATCTCGAAAGGCTTCCTCCACCTGGACGGCAGCAAACACAGGAAACGTGATGAAACGGCAGGGGTGCGTGACGCCGTCAGAGAGTTCCGTTTAGGAATCGTGGGGGAGACCTACCTCCGTCTCCGAGCCAGACTGCAGGACAGAGCCTGTTCCTTCTACGTAGTGGCCGTAGCTGAAGAGAAAAAGAGGGCAAGGGATAGATGGGTCATTATGACGGTGCACGTCGGCATAACGGCAAATACTACAAACTGGTGGGGGAAAAGCAAGGCTCGTTTATGATAGTCTTCTCAGCTTGAAAGAGGGACACAGGCATTCTGATGTCATTTCCTGAGGAGGGAGCGAGGTCCAATACCCTTTGGTGAAGCAAACCGATCGTCTGCAGGTGGGTCGGACTATGTCCATCAGCAGAGCGTAGCGCAGGAGGGTCTTAGATGGGAGGAGGTATTTCTCCCCCTCCTCGCCTTCCTCCATCCCTCCTCTGGCTCCAGGCTCCAGGAAGTCTCGGATCTGTCGCACAGACGTGTCTTTGTTCTGACTGGACTTCCTGTCGGCTTGTTTGGCCGTCTCTAGCTTGTACAGGATCTGCCCCTCTTCTTCTCCCGGTTTCAGCTCGTCTTCCTCCTGGCAGGTGGTTCTACAGGAACCAAAGGAAGGTTCTGGAACAACCTGATTGGCGGGAGACGGGAACCCTTCTAGGATCTATTCAGGGAGGAAAAGGTATTGTTTGGCAATTTATGTTGTACATTTACTTGTTCTTGTTTTCCAAGTCACTCCAATATAACAATAAAACTATCCGAAGTAGGGTTATACGTGAATATACTGTAGCAAGCTCAAATCATTAACGTGCTAAAGACCAGTGTTAAGCCGTTTGGTTTCTACCTCAGATGAGGTCTGAAAGGAGAAGCTTCCGGGTGGAGTCCTGGCAATCAGGAAGTACCGAAGTCTGGAGTTAGGGATCCCCAGCTGTGAGGACAACCGAGTTAGGGCACGAAGGAAAAGGCGCTGCCTGCTGATCTGAACGACTGGAGGTTTTGAACCGTGTTCCAAACATTTCTTACGCTTGTTGGTGAGAGCAGCAGCTCCTGGTATGTGTATCCACAGTCCTTTAGGGTGCTTACCAGAGAGTCCCTAAGAAAAGAAAGATGGACACATGCACACATTAGATGTGCAGTATAAAGTGGGGAGTCAGTTGGCTCAGCAGTTAAGGCGTTGGCCTCATGAGCAGAAGTTTGTGAGTTCGAACCTCGGCTGTGGCTATGTGATGTTGTGTCCTTGGGCAAGGCACTTCACTCTACTTGGCTCAGGGAGAATGTCCCTCTAATTACTGTAAGTCACTTTGGATGAAAGCATCTGCTAAATGAGGTATTATTGTTATTATTATTAAAGTTGTATGACAACTTGGTGTCACCATGATGGACTGTTGGCATGTTGTGTAAAAATGTCCTGTCGGTAAATAACAGGCAGATCCGAGACTCCAGCAGAGACATGGGCTGCCCAGCTGCTGGCGTTTTTTCCTACTGAGGCTGAAAATCTCCCTGTACCGTGACCGAGACGAGGACAAGCACACAGCATGTCCCGAGACCCCATTGGCTGCCGGAGGTGCTACCATGGTAACCCTTGCCCTCCCCGGACCCTCCCTGTATCCATGGTTACCTGGCAGAGGAGGTCTCAAAGCCTTTTACGTTTTCCAACAGGATGAAGCGTGGCAGTTTTCTGAGCCTATAGATAGATACAGAAAGAAAAATGGGCGAAAAGATTCATGCGAAAAGAGAGCGGGGGATATTTTGGAATCAGAAGCCTATTTCATATCAAGACAGATTAATGCCCTTCAGTTCCAGAAAAGACTCGTATACACAACAAATACAAATAATAGGAACCGATGATCAACTTGTCCATGACGTTTGTGTGAAACAAAGAACCTACCACATATCAGTAACCCCCTTTTGTAACCAGGAAATGATTCAACGGCGACAAAAATAGCCATTAGACAATGAAGCAGTGGCCAGTAAGAAGCCACGGCCGATTCTCATTACTAAAGGGTCTAAAGAAAGGATGTATGTGTCTGACCTCGGGAGTAGATCCAGGATGTAGAGGAAGCTCTTTGTTCTGGGGTCAGACACGTCACCCTGCAGGCCGATCCTACAGGGCAAAAGCATCCATTCATTTGAAGGTTACGGACCGTACAGCATCGGACACAGGCAGACGCGCTCTAAAACGTACCTGGTGAAAGGTTGGCAAGGTGGGCTCATCAAAATCATATCAAAGGCCAGTTTATCGAAATCATCCAATGTCATTCCCTGAGAGAAAAAAAAACAACAAACAAAAAACAACACTAATTGAGTTGAGTTAATGAGTTGAGTTAATGAAAACATCGGTGAATAGGGGGGTCAACGTTGCTTGCTACTGCCATTACTAGCAGCCCACAGTGTGGTCTAAATATGGTACAGAGGTTGTTATAAAATGTAGATCTCAGTCACACAGGTGTTGCCTTTTTCAATAGTTTCACAACCAAGACACAAAACAATATTATACTGCTGGTCAGAGGTATCGTTGCCTGAACTTTTATAAGATGCTCTATAACTGACGTGTTGTAAGGCTTGTGTGTCCAAACTGGATGCTGACAAGGCAAGCGACCTTTAGCCCTACACTAACCATATGCTGTTACTGTTTCACCTCCAAATGTTTATTAGAAAAGCGGTCACGAGACACTGCGAAACTGCGACCAAAAAACTAAGAACTAAGTGGATGATGAAAACTCATTTAGAATGAAAACTATGAAATGATGATGAAACAATCTTTTTCCTGTTTATTTCACTTTTAATAGGTCACAAAGGTTGATCTGTCTGTTATACGTATATAAGTTATACGTAGAAATCATTTAAGGTGGGGGTCAGGCTTACCATTTGTGGGGTGAAACACCACCTAATTCTAAACCATGTCGGAGTGTGTGTGTGGGGGGGGGGGGGGTCAGGGGTCCTGTCAGAGGTCAGGGGTCAGCCTCACCTCGATGGTCTTGGGCCTGAGGGGCGTGTTGGGGAAGTTGTGTTTGTACACTTCGTTGGCTGTGGTGTTCACATCCACGGCAGCCACCACTTCTGCCGCCACGCCACTCTCTGGACAGAAGACACATGGAAACGATGAACAAGTCTTTTGGCTGAGGTCAGGTTGGTTATCCCGCAAGTTATCTAGAGAGCGAAACCCAATCAGCGATGGACGACGTTTCCAGTCAATCATTACATGAAGTCAGCTGACTGACATAAACACACAAGATTGAAGACCATTGACATGAAGACAGTGACACCTGTTGAAAGCCAAGGTGTGACATGAATATGAACTCATTGTGCTGTATAAGGTAGAAAACTAGACATTAACACAGCCCGGCTACATTCCCCACTTAAAACACAAAAAAATATTCTAAAGTACACAACCTGGGAACAAAAGCAGGCCAGCCAGCAGTCATTAGTCAAGTAATATCACTAAAGACTTGATGACATACTGTTTAACTTTATGCAACTGGTTGTCATGCTATCTAGGAGAGGGATGCAGGTCTCAAGGGAGTCAGATGGCTCAGCAGGTTAAGGCGTTGCCCTTATGAGCGAAAGGTTGTGAGTTCGATTCCCGGCTATGGCTATGTCACTCTGTGTCCTTGGGCAAGGCACTTCACCCTAATTGCATCAGGGAGAAATGTCCCTGTACTTAATGTAAGTCGCCTTGGATAAAAGCGTCTATTAAATGAATGAAAATAACATGAATGTACTCAAGTCAAATACGACAGCTTCTGGCTACAGTATCCACTGTCAATACATATAAAGCATTTTAAATACCTTTCAGAGCGTAATGCATCCCTCCTATCCCGCTGTATAACTCCATCACCCTGATGTGATCCATGTTTCACTTCAACAAGCACACGTGTGACCGCCTGTGCGGTTCCGATCAAAGACAGTGTTAAAAACAAAGGTTCCGGACTTTTAGTTCCGATGTTTGAAATCGCACTGGACGCCTTCCTAAAAACAAATCTGACAGGTCGAAAATTGTCATGCCTTATCTGAGCAAAACTTTTGGTAGACTTTTTTATATCTATGTAGGCTTATCGATTAATATGAAGATAAAAATAAACAGACGGAAATAATCTAAATCTTAAATGTGGAGAATTAATGAGACGTTATTGGCAAACTTGCACAACATTTTATTTCAAGAGAATTTCCTTAAGGGATCCATAGTTATACCGTATTTGCTCCGTATACGAAATGTGTTGTTAATTCATAGGGCTTATTAGGGCTCAAGCGTAAAAGGCATTAATGACGCACTACATTTTACCTAGTTTTCATAGCTTTTTGCTTCATTGAGAAGCTTATTGAAACAAAATAATGTTCCATGTATTTCTTAAACGAAATAAAACAAGTCTTTTTACATGAAAACGTACATTTGCGAATATATAATTTTGCCATTAGTATAATAAAATGTATCAAGTACACCTGATCGCGATGGTCTCTACAGTCCTCTAAAAGGCCGAATACCAAGTGTTTCCACAGCAACAGACACTGCTTTTTACCTAGTTGGAAAACACCCCATGAACAAACAGCAGAACCGTCCTCCTTGGCCGCCCACCGCAGTTTAACAGGCTCCCAGCTGCGTCACTCAAGCTCCCTGCACAGTTATGTCATTAGCATAGGGAGTGGACTATAAAGACCATCCTGGTCCAATGCGGAGTTCTCGCTGGGTCAGTGGTAACTTGGACGGGGTACCCATCACAAACAAGTCCTGCAGAAATCTTTGGAAAAAAAATCACTTTACGGTTCCAGGAGAATTGTAAAATTTACGGATTACAAAACATGTTGAGCAACCGGTCAACCACCACCCGGCAGCCCTCATCCTACAAGAGGATGTTCGGCGGAGAGCGTCCCGCCACGGCCCGATCCTCTTACTCCAGCCGCCAGTACTCCAGCCCGGTCCGCACCTCCAGGATGTCCTACAGCGTGTCCTCCGCACCTCCCTCCATCTTCTCCAAGACCACCCGTCTCCGGAGCAGCGCCCCGATGCCTCGACTGGCCTCGGAGCAAGTGGACTTCGCCCTCTCGGACGCCATCAACACCGAGTTCAAAGCCAACAGGACCAACGAGAAGGCGGAGATGATGCACCTCAACGACCGCTTCGCCAACTACATCGACAAGGTGCGGTTCCTGGAGCAGCAGAATAAGATATTGATGGCGGAGCTGGAGCAGCTGAAGGGGAAAGGGACGTCCCGCATCGGGGACCTCTACGAGGAGGAGCTGAGGGAGCTGCGGCGGCAGGTGGACCAGCTGACCAGCGAGAAAGCCCGGGTGGAAGTGGACCGGGACAACCTGGGGGACGACATAGAGCGACTCCGAGAAAAGTACAAATCTAAAGCATCCGCACAACTAAATATATAGGCAACTCTACTGTCTATGCATTCGTAACGCTCAAATAAGTGTCGTTCATTAATTGCCCTTATTATGAAAAGTAATAGTCAAAAGGTTATTGTTAATAAATATATTGCCAGCTCTGCATAGCATTAGATTGGATGCCTTTCTTTAGTTAAAAACGCAGATAAGCATTACCTTTCTGTGTTTCGCCTTCAACTTATTACGCGATCAAGATTCTTATTCTTTTTTTATTAGCTGACTGAATGAGTTTAACTGTTAATTTCGACAGTGACCAGGGCTTGATGCAGTATAAGATGCAAAAGAGTAGAACGTGTTCCATGATGGAAGAATCTAGACTGTTCCTGTGTTCTGGCTTCACAGTGATTTTCTCCCCGGTGTGGGTGTGGTACTTGTGGGGGCTGCATTGTGTAATACTTTCCAATCTTCCCCCTCAGATTCCAGGAGGAAATGCTGCAGAAAGAGGAGGCTGAACATAACTTGCAGAGCTTCAGACAGGTACGGCATGTTATCCTCTTCATGTTAAGCACTTTTCCCTTCTAATAAAATCCTCTTGAACATGACATCATAAGTCCAGATGCAACCTCTGATCCCAAGCCTTTGTTAGGAAGGCTGCCACATGGTCTTGCTTATTGATCTGAAACATTAAGCAGCCCTTTGCTGTCCATCCTAATCTGTCAAGTCAAATTAGTAAATTCTCCAGAACCTATTTTTAGGAACCTCAGATTATTTTAATGAAGGAACAAAGTATATTTCGTGTCATTTTTGTATTTTCCATGTAGGAATATATACAGGGTTGCACTATGAATAAACTGGGTGTGGTTTCAGCCCCACTTACCATGTTGATAGATGTGGATAGAGATCTACATTAGAAACAGGCTTTGTTATCTCGATCTGGTTACTGATTTAACCTCAGATTGCCGAAAGCAATATTCTAGCTGCATCTCCAATATAGTCCCATGATAAATTCACATCAATCTGGTAGCATTTCTAAAGTATTCATTTAGCAGCCCTCAGCAACGTACAGCGGCTGGATTTCCATTTCAAGATTTTAAGATGCAATCATGTGAATTAAATGTATTCGATCAAATTCCTTATTTAATCATGAGAGGAAGGAAGTTGTACATGGTTTTAGGATGACTCAGCAAAGGATTAGAAGTTTGACATGCGCGTGTGTGCCAGGTCTTGCCAAGCCTTCCAAGCCTTCCTGCCAGTCAGTGGCCTAAGGCAGGGCTCAATAGTGGGCTTTGTCCGGTGGGACGTTACGGCAGGAAAGCTGCTTCTCCCTCTTGCCATTGTTACCGCTCTGGATGCGGGGAGAGGGGGTTTGTGGGTAAACGACAAAGCAAGCTGTTGTCCGAGTAAGCGACACAACCGGGAACCGGGGGGGGGAGGCTGTGTTTGTGTGTGGGTGTGCGTATATGTGTTTGTGTGAGTGTGTGCGTGTGTGTGCGAGGACACTGGTCGCTACTTAGCAGCAGCCGGACAAAAGCTGACAGTGTTTGGTCAAGTACATCTGGCGCTGGCACTGAGAGCTCTTTGGGAAGCCAAGGTTGAGAGCAGAGAGCAATCTGGTGGCACCTTATGCTCGGATCAATAGGAAATGGAACTTAGTTTAGCGTAGAATGTAAGCCATTCGATCTCATTGACCGGCAACATTTGAGATTCTGAGATTCTTTCATAGGCAGGTCAAAGACACCTACATGGAAAAAGAGGATTACTCGCCGGCATATTTCCAATGGCGAGTTTGTCTTTGACTTGAAATGCACGAAGTTGATAATCTCATTACCATCCTTCCTGTTGCTTGTGTTGCCGGAGACAGATACAGGACGCTGTCTGTCTTAATCAGCCCACATACCCAGGCTGCACTGTGACGATTAGCGGTGAGCTTCGCTCCAGTTTGCTAAGATACAGCGACAAATGCAAAGCACAAACCCCTGACACAGTATGACAAGAAAAGGAGATTTTCGACTGGCAGCGTGCGAAGCACACGACGAGTGGTTGATCTTGGGGAATACTCCGATCACGTGTTGTGCGTTTGCCGTGTGTTGTGTGTGCAGGACGTGGACAACGCCTCCCTGGCTCGCCTGGACCTGGAGAGGAAGGTGGAGTCTCTGCAGGAGGAGATCATCTTCCTCAGGAAGGTGCATGATGAGGTGAGACCAGGCCACTTGACCGACGACTTGCTAATTGGCACAACAAGGGGTGGGGGGGGGGGGGGGGGGGGGAGCATGTCAGAGACGGCGTTCAGCACGCCACTGTCGCCCGGCCCTGATTGGATCAGCCTGTCAACCCTTCAGGGGTCATTGCCATGGTGATTACACATGCTGAAATAGAGCACCGGGGCTTACGAGGGAGTGGATCAGGAAAGCACATGGAATGACCAAGTATGTGTGGGGGAGAAAGGGCTTGACGGCTAAGTCAGCTGGATGACAAGGTTCGGCCTGTTGAAGCAGGCGTTCATGTGGAACAGCCCAGTAACGAGTCAAACATTATTTACATCAATTACTGAATGCTCTCCTCAATTCTCCCCACCTCTCCTTTTCCTAACTCTCCCTAACTCTCCTGTTCTCCCCTCCTGTCCTCTCCCCTCCTCTCCTCTCAACTCCCCACCTCTCCCCCTTCCTCTCCCCACCTCTCCCCTCTGCTCCTCCCCCCTCCTCTCCCTTCCTCTCCTCTTCCCACTACTCTCCTCTTCTCCTTCCCCCTCCTCTCCCTTCCTCTCCTCTCCCCACTACTCCCCTCTTCTCTGACCCCCTCCTCTCCCTTCCTCTCCTCTCCCCACCTCCCCCCTCTGCCCCCCCTCCTTTCCTCTCCCCACCTTTCCTCTCCTCTGTGTGCAGGAGATAGCTGACCTGCATGCTCAGATACACGAGCAGCATGTTCAGATCGACATGGACGTGGTCAAGCCCGACCTGACCGCTGCTCTGAGGGATGTCCGTCTGCAGTACGAGACTCTGGCCAACAAGAACATGCAGGAGTCCGAGGAATGGTACAAGTCAAAGGTCAGCGGACAGCTGAGTCTGCATTGGTTATTTTACGTGTGGGTGTGCGTGCGAGCGTGCAAGGTGAAGGGATCTGCTGGAACTCCCTGGGGGAGATTAGCCACTCTCAGCAGGACAGATGGTACTGCGCGCACACACACACACACACACAACAACATGCTCGCTTAAAAGCATATTGATCTCCACAAAGGGGAATCAAGGGGACATTTTGGGTTGCCCATTGTCCTTATTGTCAGCTGGAGATCCGTTTAGCCTGCGTTGTTCATTAGGGGGCGACAGATCACATTTGAGTGAAACATTAAGACTGTGGGATGAAAGATAGAGGAGAGAGGGATATTAGCTTTTAATCTCAGGGAGGCAATCTCCAGACGCATGCGTCAGTCGTATAGCTCTCTCTCTCTCTCCCTCTCTCTCCCTCTCACACACACACACACAAATACACTTTGCTTTCCATCATCACATCAGCTCTCAACCTCACTCGACCTCACTTCACTGAATGCAGGCAACAGAAATAGAATACATGTGATGCTGTCCTAGCAATGCCCCTGTTACAATCATTACAAAGTCCCCCCTGTCTGTCTGCTAGTAAAATAAGCCAGTATTTGTGTGGAATCTGATGGTCCGATGCTTTGTCTCTAATGTGCTTTCCCTCCCATCCCCTCCCCCGGTGACCTCCCAGTTCACCGACCTGACCGAGGCGGCGGCGCGCAACACCGACGCCATTCGCCAGGCCAAGCAGGAAGCCAACGAGTACAGGCGCCAGGTGCAGGTCCTCACCTGCGACGTGGAAGCCCTCAAAGGAACGGTAAGCCCCTGGCTTCCTGTCTGCGACGCCCTCCGATGCGATGCCAGAGAGATGCTGACCCAGGATCAGCTTTGTCACCTCCAAATCAAATAAAAAAATTGAGGTTTATCTAACAGCAGGCCTTTCAGACCAGCCCTCCCTAACCCGCCCCCTCAGAACCGTACCTTTGCATACCGTCGCAGCGAATTTGCAGTTCTGGTCATTTGCTATTGTGAGTCAAGTCAACTCATCATGGCCCCAGCGAGGGCAGCCAGCTCTCCTCAGGGTTCCATTATACAGAGGGAGGGAAGGAATAGGAGGTGACACCACCTCGACACAGGCACGGAACTGCTGATTTTGATTCCTGCTCCATGGGGGGCTTGTTTGACCGAGCACGTTTTCCGAGTAGCCTTCGCCGCAGAGAGGAGTTTGAGTTATAGCGAGGGCGGACGCCATTAATACTCGTACCTGAATATTGAATCCCCCCCCTCCCCTCCCCTGCAGAACGAGTCTCTGGAACGGCAGATGAGGGAACTCGAGGAGACCTTCGGCGCGGAGGCGGCGAACTACCAGGACACCATCCTCCGCCTGGAGGATGACATCCGCAACATGAAGGACGAGATGGCCCGCCACCTCAGAGAGTACCAGGACCTGCTCAACGTCAAGATGGCCCTGGACATCGAGATCGCCACCTACAGGAAGCTGCTGGAGGGAGAGGAGAGCAGGTGACACAGGGGACAAAGAATAAGAGAAGGGGGGAAGCATGGGGGGGGGGGAGGGATACTGTGTTATGGATTTACAGGGAGAGGAGACAGAGAGAGAGGGAGGGAGGGATGAAGAGAGAGTTTGTGTAAGTGTGTGTGTGCATGAATCAGGCTAAATGAACTCTGTAGCAGCCCGGTTATTACCAGTCATTCTCCTGAGGTTGGCGGATTAGGAAGATTAGTCTGTCTGTGCTTTACATGTTTCTGGAATCCTCCACTGTCTGTCTAATGCGCTTTCCCTCCTCTATCCTCTCTCCTCCCTCCCCAACTGTCGGGCCTCTCTCCTCCATTGTTGTTCCTCAATCCCTCTTCCTCCGTTCATAATAATACCTTGTTCATTCTTCCTCACAGAATTACCACTCCTATGCCCAACTTCTCCTCTTTCAACCTGAGAGGTAAGTCGAACTCCACTTTGAACCGTTTTTCTATTACGATTTGAAAACCATTGCGGTGAATTGGACTGTATTGAGGACACATTCCTGAGGGCAGGGCTTTTGGCTGCATGGCTCTCAGATCTCTCAGGCTGTTTGTTCTACACCAGCAGAGTCCCAGCAGAAGCAGAGGCCCTGAAAATACATGCATTATAGATTGAATCTGTAATGGAACTTCACTTCCCAGCTCTATAGGAAACAAACTGTACTCATAAAGACAACAAAAAAATGTTTGTGCGGTGACAACAAAAACCCCCCAGCTAAAACATGAACCAGTCATGTTTATCAAATAGGATTTCCAGTCTTTCAGCTGCACCTATTTGTGGGACTTTGTAGTTGGATATGACTTATGTACATTGGATATTGATATACATACTTTGTTTGTCCAATCATCTCTATTACTTAAGAATCCATGGTGGAGGCTCGGCCAATGATTGACAGCCTGTCCAAAAAGGTTCTGATCAAGACTATTGATACCAGAGATGGACATGTGAGTCTTCCAGGAACGACCGATTGACTGCAGATCAGCAGAGAACCACCAGCAGAGATCATCAAACGACATGCCCAAATCCTTTCTTTTCTCCTGTAGGTAATCAATGAGTCCACCCAGAATCACGACGACCTTGAGTGATGCCAGCGACACTGAAGAAGAAGAAGAAGGGATCTGCCTCCGCTGGAGGACTGCTGGCACACTGAGAAATGGGGAGAGGGAATAGTTGATCTTTCTGTTATTTCAGTGAGCGTTAAAAGTATACATCAACACAAAAACAAGCCGTGAAAACAAGTAAAGAACCGCTTACAAAGTGCCTTGTCACCATGATAGAGGGGCTTGCTTGATAGGGTTGTGCTGATATTCTAATGTAGAGTATAGAACACTGTTTAGAAAAGAAATCAAGCTACACTGAATGTTTCTATCCATCACCTCCGCAGTCTAGTTCAGACTCTGTAACCACAGCAACACTGACTTAATGGCTCTTTTCTTTTCTCATCGAATTTGACCAAATGACCATGAATAAAGATTGACGCACTGTCTCATGTACAACCAACACCATCACCAAACGGTCTCTGCTTCTTGGACCTCAATAAAACTTTGAAGAAAAACGAAACATCCGATTATGTTTTTCATTATTTACGTTAAGTTAATTTAAATGACAAAAAGAAGGTCGTTAAATTGCCATTTTTAAAGACTGAAACCTTGACTTGAAATTTAGCCGAATCAAGGGACTTTGTGCAATGCATGACTACCCTCTAGAGCAGTGATTCTTAACCCTAGGGCCACGGCCCATACTTGGGCTGCGAGCACTACCTAGAGGGCCGCAAGAAACTTTCAGTTTTGCACCTGTGGGCCGCTTGGGCCGTGGGACTGCATAGGTTATCAACTGAACAAGTGAACTGAAGCTAGTTAATGAAAGCTTAATAAAAATCTTTGTGGTGATCACATTCTATCATGTCATTGTATTATTTATTTAACTTTAGAGCATAGAACACCATTTAACGTTTGTCTCTGTGTGTGCTTCAGGGCTGGGGTGGTCTAGGGTCAGAAGTGTTCCTCAGTCTTCCCTGTGTTCTGGGAGCGTCCGGCTCCACCAGGCTCGCTGGTGTCTCTGCCTCAGGATGAAGACATCAAGCTGAGGGACAGCGCAACCTCCCTCTCCAACCTCATGGCACAGCTCAGGATATGATGTTGTTTCCTTCTGATCTACCTGTTGACAGACAGCGCTACCAGCTAACTGGCATCCAGAGAAGATGCAGTTTAATGATGTTGGTTTATCAGTTTGGCATTCATTTAGCAGACGCTTTTATCCAAAGCGACTTAAAAGAGAGAGCTTTACAAAAATGCATCGGTCATTGAGCATGGCAATGTCATAGACCCCAAACACAGCAGGCTTTATAGATTAGGAAACATACATCGCGAGAATCAATAAGTGCCAATGGAAAGCTATAAGAGCTTTTTAGCCGAATAGTATACAAATTTAAGGTGAGTCTCCGACAGACAATAGGTATGTGAACAATAAAGCAACACTAGCGAGTTAACAATTAATTGTAAACAACAACAACAGATGATATTTCTAAGTGCCATAAACAGGTTATATTTGTTGTGTGTGTGTGTTGAAAGACTCCTCTTCACCCTCTACACTGCTGATTTCAGACACAACTTGGAGGGCTGCGTCCTGCTCAAGTTTTCTGATGACTCCGCCATCATCGGCCTAATCAGCGACGACGATGACACGGAGTACAGGCAACTGATGCAGGACTGCCGAACCACCTCCTCATCAAGGTGGGCAAGACCAAAGAGATGGTGGTGGATTCCCGCAGACGCCGACCTTCCCCCCCACCGGTGAACATCCAGGGAATGGACATTGAGAGAGTGGACTGAGTCCTATAAGTACCTGGGTGTTCACCTGAACCACAAACTGGACTGGACTCACCACACTGAGCACTGTACAGGAAAGGTCAGAGACGGCTCTATTTCCTGAGGAGACTGAGGTCTTTTGTGGTGCAGGAGGCACCCCTAAAGTCTTTCTATGACTCAGTGGTGGCCTCAGCCATCATGTACGGTGTGGTCTGCTGGAGCAGCAGCATCACTGAGAGGGAAAGGAAGAAGCTGGACAAGGTAATCAAGAAGTCCAGCTCAGTCCTGGGCTCCTCTGGACTCAGTGCAGGTGGTGGGTGACAGACAAGTCCTGGCAAAGCTGACAACTATGCTGGACCACGAGTCACACCCCCTGCAAGACTCACTGTCCGCTCTGGAGAGCAGCTTCAGCAATAGGCTGATTCACCCTCGGTGTGTGAAGGAGAGATTCCGCAGGTCCTTCCTTCCTGCTGCTGTCAGACTGTTTAATGATCACTAAACACTGCTGTCCATAGCCACTATCATGTGCTACATCATTATTATTATTATAACTATTACCATCACTACCTCACTACCATGCAGTATTACTTTTATTACTTTACTTACGTGCAATATTCAAGTGTTATATTCAATATTCTATATTAAGTGCAATATTTCAAGTGTCCTGTTGCTCAATATTCTATATTAAGTGCAATATTTCAAGTGTCCTGTTGTTCAATATTGTCCCATGGTGGTCTTGTTGTTCTTACGCACAACCTGCAATATTCCCCGTGGTGGCCTTGTTGTTCATACGTACATTACCCTGTAATTCTCCTCAAGTGCAATAACTGTCTATATGTCTGTCTATATCTGGTTCACATTCGAGACAGGAACCACTCACTTAACCACGTACTTTACTTAATTCTTTAAGTAATAATTAATTACTAATTTTTATACTGTACTTTATCGTGCCCCCCTATTGTTATTGTTATATTACCCTGCAACTCTGTGTGCTGTACTTTACCCTGCTGCTGTTGTGAATTGTAGTTTCCCCCCTTGGAGGACAAATAAAGGTTTATCTAATCTACCCACAAGTCTCATCAGTAGCGCTCCAAGTGCATATATGCCACACACGGTCTCCGAGCCGATCCTGGAGGGGGGTAATGCACCCCACCTTCATCACCATCATCCTCATCATCATCATCCTCATGAACAGCACACTCAACATCAAGGTTCTCACAGTGACATGCACAAGGTCTTAACTTAGAAGACTTTACCTGGCCTGGAGTAACTGGACCATCAGGCATATGTAACATGTCAATGAATCGTGACATATTATTTTAATATTTTTTTTCTCGTGGGTCTGATTCAAGAACAGAACTGGACGTGAACTGGACGGGAGTGTTTTATCTGCCAGAATAAGTACAGTACGGTGTACGTCCCCCAGCTCCTCCGTATGGTGGGGTGATGAGGTCCCTCTTGTGCAGTTGAAGTTTGTGGGTCAAACCGCAGAGGGGTGCCTGCAGACAGATGGTTTGCACCAGAGATAAGGACTGGGATGCTGGGAGAGTGGTTTACTAAAATGACCCCACTTGGGTCTGTTTTGAACCTCCACACATTTGGGAAAGAATGTGCACAAAGCATGTGAACTGTCGCAAAATGTTGTGGTCCGCAGTTGTGGTCTGATACTGCGTCATTAGAGGAGTGTGTGTACGTGTGTTCCAATAAACTCAAGAACATTGTGTATTATGAATGGATGAAGTTACATTTTGATGAAACTGTTCAGTGAACAGTTCATATTACCCGCATATTCATTTTGCACACTTTACTGCATCGTTTGGTTAGTGATTTCTGGGGTTTGGCCCTACACGTTTTACCTAATGTCACTCCCTTAGTTAAAATTAAAGACAGTATTGCCATTTCATTCGTGCCATTTCACGAACTGTGCATAAAGCACCAAGTGCTGATATTACACAATAATCACACCTTGTTGGGTTCCAGCTTCCTGCGCTGAGTGTCCAGAGCCGCCACGATCCTGTCCCTCTGGATCTGGACCTCGCTGAGGAGCAAAGAATAACAGCAGCAAACACTTGATCAGGGTCCTACATGAGTGACACTGACTCAGGGATTGGGGCCATTCATGAAATAATATGTTATTAGCTCAGCCCCGCTCTAGACGACCTCAAAAACCAGCGTTAAACAGTGATAGCACAGTTTACTGTTGCAGGGTGAGCTCGATCAGGCAGGGGAGACGGAACATACCGGAACATCTCAGCCTCCTTTTCTATTCTCAGCTTCATCATCTTCTCTCTAACATCAACAAACATCTTCCTTTGTTTGTCCTCCACCTCCTGCTGTTGACCCTCTACCGCTCTCATGATAGCTCTGTCTGACAGGTGAGCCTGCAAAGATGATTGTGAGTGACTGCATCCAGCAGCTAAGATGCTAATACCATGTGAGTGACTGCAACCAGCAGCTAAGATGCTAATACCATGTTATCTCTTATGATTTGCTTCTTCTCCTCTAGGATCTTCTGTTTCTTGATGGTTTCGTCCATCAGAAAGAGGTTCCTCTGACGTTCAGTCTCCTCTGCCTCCCACTGCTTCTGCTGTCTCTCTCTCTCTCTGACCATCACATGCTCCTTTATCCTGATAACATCAACATTCTCTACTGAAATCAACTGGAGTAGCGCTTGGTTGACGTGAAAACCTGCACCCTCTTGGCCCTCGATGACACGAGTTTGACACCAATGCTCTACTGTCTGGATCAGGGGTAGGCAACCCTGGTCGAAGGGAGCCACTGTTCTGAAGGTTTTAGACGCTTCCTTGCTCTAGCACACCTGATTCTAATGAATGGGTTGTTATCAAGCTCTGTGGAAGCCTCATAATGACCTTTCATTACAATCAGGTGTGTCAAAAGCAGGGAAACATCTAAAACCTTCAGGACAGTGGCTCCCTAGAACCAGAGTTGCCTACCGCTGGTCTGGATGATAGAGGACAGGGTATCTCCAGTAAGCACAGTCATTAGGGGTGCGTTCATGTGTTGAATCCCTGGCAGCCTGACTTCATGTGTGGGGGTTCTACAGGGTGAGGCTACTTACTGCTGTTTCAGGGCATCAGCCACAGCCAGACACTCCCGCTTCCTCTGCATAGCTTTCTCCATTTCTTCTTTAGAGGCATCTTTAGCTTTCTGTTTCATTTTAATGATGGCTTCCCTTTCCACATCTTTCAAAGCTTCCAGCTTTCTTTGTTTCAGGTGGATCTGAGCCTCTCTCTCCTTCAAGACTTCCGTCAGAATGAGTGCACTCTGACGAAATAACAGTGGAAGGGATTCAATCATACAATACTCTATACTCAAATAACCACACCGTGACCTGTGTATGAATACAGGTAAAAAACTCCAGAAATACATACATTAAATTCTTTGCCTTGCTCTGTTTGGTAGAACAGCTGGGCATTGGTCTTCATAATGGCCTCTTTCCTCATGTCCTCCTTATATCTGGCCTCCTCCATATCAATCTTTCTTTCCTCCTCTTTCTTTATCTCCTCGCGAATCTTCTTCGCTTTTAGTTTCTTTTGTGTTCGTCCCTATAAAGATAATTGGCACAAACATACCTTGAACAATTACATAAATGCATTGAGAATAAATGAACACATTTAAGTACTTTTAAACATAACACTACGACAAGTGGGACAAGCCTCCTTACACCAAATGTGTGGGGCCAGAATTTGACCACCTCCTTTGAGCGCAGGTGCATTTCCTCCCTCTGCCTGGCTTCCTCCTTGAGCTTCTCATTCTGGATGTTCCGCTGATTTAGACTTCCTTGAATCCGAAGCCACTCAGCTCTGGGTAAAACAGTGACCCGACGGAGGTCACTGCCTTCCACTGGATGCAAGGAAGAAACAGCACAGGTCAACGCAAAACAATCATTGGAATTTGAGTGATAATAAAGAAAAATAACCACGCTCATGATCATGTTGAGCTATATGCTCACACCACCATCCTACATTTCATTAAACGACCATGACACTTACTTTTGATCCTTACAGGATCCCTGTCGTTGACCGCATCGCACTGCTGTTGCTGTTTGACCTCAATATTTCAGTTTAAGTTATGAAATTACTACAGAACGATAGACGTTGCAAGGCTATGGTGTGAATGAGGATAGTCGGTAGAAATTTATTACAGTACTAGACACTAGGCACTGGACAAATGGCTCTATGAGGTCACAATAGGACTGAGAGTTCTCCGAATTTTCCATCATGTATTCTAGCAACACTTAACGTTCTTAACTCATGTAAACAATGTCCTAAAAAAACTAACCCGAAGAGAACCTGACATGCGCGTTATCACTTCCTGCAGCGGCAAATCAGTCTGTAAATAGAGGGTCAATTAGCGGGTCAATTAGCGGAGATCTGCGGTGCTGAGTGTTCATACTGACTGAAACTACGGAAAACATTCATCATCTGAGGCGATAAACTGGTGTTTGATCTTCCGGTTTCTAGAAGTGTCTCTTCATCGATAAACTGGACAGTCAACAGTCACTGTTATTTTTTTTTCAAGTAAAAATGTTTCAGTATATTTAATTGTTTAGCCTTATACTGTTCATACTGTGTATATTCTGAGTATACAATTACAAGTATGTTCTGTTGTAATAACTGTTTTGCACTTCTGGTTGGATGCTAACTGTATTTCGTTACCCTGTACTTGTACCTGTGTAATGACATTAAAATTTAATCTAATCTAATTATGTGTTCAAAGTTGACTCAAGTCTCCATGTAAAAACGGTGACTGGAAGAAATAAACACAAGAAGGCGGTAGATTCTTTTCTCTCGTTTTATTCTCATATACTTTTATGAAATAATATACAATTCGATGCCTCCCTCAACTCCACACACAAACCTCCATCTTCTCGTCACTACAAACTACAGCTATCAGTCGAACCCCCTCCGCAGGCCCGGGTCTCCCCCCTCCGCAGGCCCGGGGAGACGGAGGCTATGGACCTTCTAAGGCAGTGATTCTTAACCCTAGGGCCACGGCCCATACTTGGGCTGCGAGCATTACCTAGAGGGCCGCAAGAAACTTTCAGTTTTGCACCTGTGGGCCGCTTGGGCCGTGGGACTGCATAGGTTATCAACTGAACAAGTGAACTGAAGCTAGTTAATGAAAGCTTAATAAAAATCTTTGTGGTGATCACATTCTATCATGTCATTGTATTATATATTTAACTTAACTACTTAAGGTTTTAGCTTGTTAGCATGTTAAACTGTACATGGATTTGATCTATTATTGAATGCAAATGAGTGAGATCAATTAATCTCTACAGTGTTAATATTTAATGGGCCCCGGGCCACTCTGCACTGACATAATTGGGCCTCAGGGTCAAAAAGGTTAAGAACCCCTGCTCTAGAGGACCATTGATGGGCTTTCCTCAATTATCAATCAATCACGCTGGCTGGTCAGTGGTTGTTTATTTGGGACAGCTGGGTTAAATCATTGTGTACCCTGATCTCCCTCCACAGGACAGCCCTTCAATGGTCAATAGAGTGTCTGTCAATATATTGATGATTCGTGCCATCCCATTAAAGTTTTCCCTAATCACTGCCCCCTATTAGGTGTACACTTTCAGTGACCCTGTGGCTAAAGGTGTGTTCTGGTTTGTTCTAGTTAGAGCTAAGACTTCCACTACAGACCTATACAACATGAGACATGCTGATACTATACATTTCTGTTGGTGCATGTACTATTCTGGCTAGCAATACCAACTGAATCTCCTGAGATGTTGAATTGCTCGAACTCCAAAGAGTGCAGGCGCGCCTGTGTGCGTCACTAGCGCACCCCGGGGGTGCGGGTTACCGTTCTTGCGTAAAACTCGAGGGCATCTTTACTTACTTTACTTTTAGAAATCCATTATTGACTTGCATGCACTGTGTGTGGACAAGCACATTTCTAGAAACAGACTAGTTTTACCACATTTGACCACATTGTTTCTTTGTAAACCGGTGGACATGGTGGTGCATGCTCCGGTTGACCCGAGCCAATAAGTTCAACCAAAATATTTGATTATTCGTATGGAGCTAATTAATTAAACTTTTGGAGCTGGTCAGGACAGCGCTGGAATCAGGCAGCACGCCGTTCCACCGCTATGGGTTCCGCTACATCTGCGTTTGCAAGAACCAGGAACCCCGTAGTGCAGGTCGGCTCTGCAGCAGAGACGCAGCTTTACAAGTTCGTCCCGGAAAAGCACACAAGTCAACGGTCGACAATGTTTTCGCGCCAACTAGGTGGTCAAAGTCAGGACGCGCAGGAGGAGCTCTCCGAGGTGCTGAACGTCTCGGAATCTTTTGGCGGTAAGAAGAAATACTCCATCTTAAACGTTCATTCACTAACCTGATACTTAGTTTTGAGAATTACCTTCACGTTGGCCCTGTATTGTAGGTCTGCTGTGGAACCCCTTCGGGATATTTTCTTACGTCGTTTTTCTCTTATTTATCTGCGATTGTTTAAACATGCTTTGGAGCATATAGAGGCAGACATTGTCATGCATTGTCTTGCTTGTCTGTGTGTGGGCAGATGCGTTGTTTCATGAGGAGCAATTTTCTGTTGGTCTGAATTGTGGTTTGTTAAACTTGATTTGTCACCAGGAGATGATGGCCTGGTTTTGCTCAAAATCCTTCTTGCAATAGGGAGTCATGTGACTGAGCAGTTAGAGTGTCCTGCTAGTAATCAGAGGGTACACGGTTCGAACCCGACTGAACATGATGTCAGGACATCAGGGAGGCACTTCACCCTACATGCTTCAGGGGGAATGTCCCTGTACTTGCTGTAAGGCACTCTGGATAAGAATCTGCTGAATGTAAATGTTAATCCGGAAGTTTATGCTGAAGCCCTACAAACCCCACAAGCCCTACTGTTGGTGCCTCACCTCCTCCCCAGACTCTCACCAGAATATCACATCCACTCCCGTACGTGCTCACCTAGGTTACACCAGGCTGCTAGCGTTTCCCCTAATACTCAAAGTGGTTTCCGCTGCCTGTTTTGCACTTCTGGTTGGATGCTAACTGCATTTCTTTACCCTGCACTTGTGTAATGACAATAGAGTTGAATCGAATCGACAACCCACCGATCTCTGCCTTCAGTGGTCTTCACTGTGAATATAGGACATGCCTAAGTATCTTAAACTGGCCTGCTACCCCAGACTCTTGGTGCACGCATAGTTCATCATCCCAGCCATGTTTTTACACTAAACCTGTTTTCCTTCCACTGTACGAACATGTTGGATTACTGTAGAAAGCTACTTTGTGCGACTCAAGGAATGACTAAAATAGCAAGGCTATTTACTGAGGTTATTTTCTGTCTTGTCTTACAGCTAGGTTTTAGTTCAGATGCAAATCCATCTTGGTCCAGTTTTAGGCAATTCAACTTTCTGCAGGTCCTTTGCAGCGCAAAGAAAGCACATACCAATTTGGGATTTGGGAATGGTGTGTTCTGTATATAAGGATACTGCCATGGTCCAGATTGCAGGCAATACTCCTGTTTTGAATATTGGAAATAAAACTCATAAACAGATCAAATAAGGAGGTGGGAGACTAGTGTTTACATTTAAAATACATGGATTTACGTCATTAAATTATATGTATACTGCAAATACCTTATAAATACGGTGTATATCCTGAATACATTTAAAACAGTGCCTAGCTTCGTATGGGGACAGAGAGAGCATCTGGAAAAAACAATCCAGTAGAAAACCCTTGAGATATAAACAGCCTCCTGTTTTCAGAGAGGGACTGACAATTCCTCCTCATGCACCATCTGGGGCCTGTGGTGCTAATTTATGTCAAGGAGAAGTGCAGAGAGTGTGTGTGTGACAGTCCAGCCTGTTTACCTCGTGTCATTTCCCCTCAAGTCTGAATCAACCTCAAACCCAACAACATCCCCACTGCAACAACTAGGTTACATGGTCAGTTTGAAGACAAACAGGTTGCAAATGATTGTTTCTCTATAACATGACGTATATGTGTATATACCACCCTGACATTTGTACACATTTTTATTGTATTTTATTCTGTTCTTATCATGTTACATGTATGTTCTAGGTTGCTCTTCCCTGCCAATGTAAATTCTGTGTTTGTGTAACTTACAAAAAGATTTAAACAGATTATGATTCTGATGCAAGTAAGATAATTGAACTAGTATCTTAAAAGTAAGAGTAATTAACTTAATTTACTTTCCGTTTTCCGAACAATGTATCATAAAACAAAAACTATTCTTAACCCACCCCAACACAAACACATAACACGAAACTCACTGCTGAGGGTTTACCAATCAGTGTGGACCTGTTGTTGTTCACAAATCAAAATGCATTTTAGAGGGAATATCTCCCTCTAGTGGTACGAGTGGCATTCTGCCAGACCGTGCTTTTATCAGCACATTGATGTCTGGGTGGAGTCTGCATGTCCTCCCCGTGTTACGGTGGGTTCTCTCCGGGCACTCTGGCTTCCTCTCACCGTCCAAAGACATGTATGTGGTAGGTTAATTGGACATTGTGACAAATTGCCCCTAGTGTATGACTGTGAGAGTGTATGGTTAAACGCGAATGTGTTATTGAAATGTGGTGTACTTCATAAAGAACAGAGGAGAACTGGGAAACGAACAGAGTTGGGTGTGATGTCCCTGTACTTTCTGTAAATCGCTCTGGATAAAAGCGTCTGCTGAATGACTCAGTGTAAATGTAGGAGAGCAATTATTTTGTAGCAAATTGGAGTAGTATTAAACTGATCAGAACACAAATGGCGTAACACAAATTGTATGCGTGGGTTGAAAAACCATTTCAGTGTCGGAATAAACTGCACAGATACGAGCTGTCTTTCGTACCGTCTCTTCATCTGCCATTAATATGTCATTGCGCCTTGTGTAAGATATCAGAACCTTGACCCCTCCCACGTGAAAAAAGAACACATGCAAACACAGCGAGTCATCGGCACAGATAGCATCAGCGAGGTTGTGGTCGGGGGGTCTTGAGGAGACCTCCTGCTAGTTCGTCAGCTGTCTCCAAGCCTTCGCGAGGCTCCCAGACTAGCCATGCTACGCCTGCTCCATGTGTTGCACTGCATGGGGTCTTATTTCACCCCCATGTTCGACGCTGCCCTCTAGTAACGGGGGGGGGGGGGGGGGGGGGGGGGGGGGGGGGGGGGGGGCAAAAGCCGATATGTTCCCTGTAGCGCTTTCAAACTAAAAGTTTAAAATTTACATTTTTTACCCTGTGGTATAGGCTCTTTTTAAGGGGGGACGCATACAACCTTTTTCCAATATTAGGGAGGACATGTCCCCCCCTACGCCAATGCGCATGTGCATGGGTGTTCACCTGTTCCTCGTCAGTGTGTGCGGTGCCGTTGAAACCTGCAGGTCGTCGAGGCTTCGACTGGTTCACGGCCTTTGTGTGTGTGTGTGTGTTTTGGCCTTGCAGAGGGAAGAGCTTATATAAGACGCACACTCGCCTCGTGCCCTCATGTCATGGCTGGATGGTGACGCAGCGATGCAGGGTTGGTGCCCGTCAACGACGGTGCGAAAATATAATTGACGAGAACGGGCGCGTAGAAGTTGTGCATGGCTGCACACGAGACTGCCGTTACGAGGGATGGAAGGCTATACAAAAATAGATGAGCGAAAGAAGGAGCGTAGCAGCATGTGAGAGAAAGAGAGCAAGAAGGAGAGAGAGGGAGAGACGGGGGCATTCGGGGTTGCAGCTAAGGATTTTTTTTTCAGAAGACCGAATGTGGCAGAAACAAACACTGAAGTTGTAGACATCCATGCCGTGCTTTGGTCTTGCTATCCAGTCACAAGTGCTCTGTCTCTGTCCTTGTCTCTCTCTCTTTCTGCTATATATATTTATATTTATCTATCACTGTATCTATAAGGGAGTCATTGGGCTGAGCCGTTACTGAGTCAGGCTGATTCCAACCCTGGCTGTACCAACATGATGCGGTGTCCTTGGTCAAGGCACTTCACCCTACTCGCCTCAGGGGGAATGTCCCTGTACGTGTGGTATATACTCGCTGTGGATGAGAGCGTCTGCTAAATGTAATGTAAATTTCACTCCACTCTCACTCTCTGTTTTCGTTGCTCTCACCCCATGGAGATCTCTCACACTCTCCCTCGCTGTCTCTCACTCTGCCGTACATGTCGCTCACTATCTCTGCCTCACTCGTTCTCTCTCAGTTCAGTTCAGAATATGCTTTCCTTCTCGCTTCCTCTCTTCCCTTTTCGACGTTGCCTTAATTGCTAAAGAGAGTGTTGCACAGCGGAGCTAATTACAATAGCACCAAAGTGAAGGACGAAGGCCGTTATGAAGCTCTTTTAAAGGACAGAAGTTTCACTGTCGCTTCACTGATTTTGCCCCTTGATTCACAGAAATATGGACAAGCCATTTGATTGACCTGCACAAGGTCTTTGATTGATAGAATGGAGTTATGCGACGTCTGTATTTTGCTTAGAAACTCCTGGTATTCCTGGTAATAATGCTTATAATACTACACAGAGTCAAGTGGCTGACCGGTGAGGGCATAGGGCTAGTAATCAAAAGGTTGTGAGTTCGAATTCCGGCCGTGTCAACATGATGTTGGGCAAAGCACTTCACCCTACCTGCCTCGGGGGAATGTCCCTGTGATTACTGTCAGCTAAATGACCAAATGTAAATGTAAGTACTTGACTTTACATTCCTCTTGACCTGTCCAGTATTTTGATGAGAAACAAGTCTTTGACTTGACAAGGAAAGAGCTGTGAACACCATGTGACTTGGGAAAGTGCAAAAGTGAGATTGGGAAAAAGAGTGAGAGAGATCAACATAGAGAGAGAGAGATAGAGTGAGGGTACCAGACTGCGAAGCACCAGGTGTTCTTTCTGACAGTGGCACAGTTGCTACCTGAGGAGTAGGTAAGGACGTACTTAACTCTTAGAGTCTAAATGCACCATGCCCCATTTTGTTCTCCTCTCCCTTTCGTTCTCTTTCACATTCTCTCCCTCTTTTTATCTCGCTCCATCTGGCTCTCTCTTTATTCCTGGTGTTATTTACATAATAATCCGCTACAACAATCACCAGAGTGTGAAAAATCTGCAGTTCACAGGCCCTGCAACCAGTCCCAATCCTGAATTTACGAACTGTATAAAACGGTGTCAGTTCCTACTGTTCAAACAGGAATCTAATCTAATCTAATGTAATCTAATCTAATCGACACTTTTCTTTTAGAAACCAACTGAATCAGCACTCATAACCAATCAGGTACAATAATGGACAAAAACAGTGACCGAATGTGTTCATACAGACCCAGTCCCCGTGTGGAATTCAGCTGTTAAAGAGATGTGCAGTTCCTATGGTAACTTGGTAGCCGAGCGAGAAAAGCGAGATAGGTAGTGAGAAAAAATGCAGAGAGAGAGAGAGAGGGAGGGAGGGAGGGAGAGGACTCAGGAGGCAGTTTGAAGGACTGGCTCTTTGAATAGGCGAGAGAGAGAGAGAGAGAGAGAGAGAGAGAGAGCTACTGAGTGAATGATGAGAAAAGGCAGAGACAGGCTTTGTGTCCTCCCTCCCACTCGATCACTGGGCGGGGGGCGGGGGGGGGGGGGTCAGAGGAGAGAAAGTTGTCGCTGCACGGTCACAGCTCCCAGCGTTCGTCCTTGAGTTCCTCTCGATCGTCGTCCTTTCTCTTCGATGAGAGATCTTTTTTCTTTCTTTCTCTCCTACCTTCCTTCGGGTAGACAAGCTTCCACGGTGGCGAAGCTAAGAGAAGGATGGGTTTCAGTGTTAGATCAGCCCTCTGATTAACTGTGAGGGTGCAGATGATTCATTGCCAAATGGCGAAAAGCTTTTATCTCACGGTGAATTTGATCCCATTTCTACAAAGGCAATGGCAAGAGGTACATTCGCGCCATCTGCTTAACTTGTAGTTGTAATACCGCTCCAGCCACAACAGCAGATGATTGTTCCAGATGCTTCTCGCTGTCTCGCTCTGGGTGTTCCTGCGGTTAGCCTCAACATCGCGAAGGACTTCTGGGATTGGAGAATGTTGTTGTGTGGCCTTTGTAGGCGGGCTGTAAGGAACAACAGATGATTCAGCAATTAAACGCCCCGTGTTCCAAGCCCCATGTTGAGTCACTGTTGCAGTGATGCATTGTGGTCTGAGTTGAACGCCCCTGGTCTTTGCTCCACTAAGACCGCGGCTGAGCCCTGGCATCACAGTCACGACTGACCTATAGGCAGCTGGGGATGAGCTCTTCGGGCGGATCTCAATAAGTGATGCTCCCCATCTTCTGTTATCTGCTTGGACACTCAACTAGTGGAAACTGAGTCCTCTTCACTGCACACTTCCACAGCGTATGTGGATCATTAAACAAGCCTAGTCTTAGACCAAATGATTTCAGTTGACATCTTCATTGAATTTGTCTCTTGCTTTGCAACAAGGCTTGATTCATGTCTCTGAAACCGGGCCAGAATGTTAAAAACCAAACAATGTTCTTGAAAGCATTTCACCCTACCAACTTCCACATCTCTAAATTAGTCTCGAGAGTAATAAACTTGTTTTTGTTTTTGAGAGTTAAACCTGTGATTTAAACCCATTTAGTGCCAGCAACCTCAAACATCACTTAAAAAATAAAAAATAAACTAAATCCTGTACATCCTGATATAATACTGTATATTCTACAAGACCAATACTTGTATAATTGTAATAAAAGTCTGTACATGTGTATCCAAGCCTCCGCCCCCCCCCCCCCCCCCCCCCCCCCCCGTGTGGATTGACCTCTCGTCACCTACCGTTTTTACTTATTGTTATTGCCCCCACCCCCCTATCCCTGTGTACACTTTCTAATCTTTTACCTCACACCCTTACCCTTGTGTGCTTTGCGAGACTGTGTGCCGTTGCTGCGAAGGAGTTTCCCCCGGGATGAATAAAGTAATCTGAATCTGAAAAAAATGTATTTAAATGTAAAAATAAATATATACTGTATGTATATGAAAGGATTCAAAGGAAAAATGGGGCATGTGGGTAAATGTGCTTTGGCTCTCGTCAAACCTGCTGCCTAATATGCACTCATGACCCCCTGCCTCTGAGCCCTCGATATGTCCCCGAACGACCTCATTAAGGCGTGGGTTTCTGGGGCTAATATGCGACACTGGTGAATCTGGCAGTGACAAACCTTTGGCTTGGCAGGTGCTCGCACACCCTTTAACTGGGAGATGGTAGGTGTGAACAAGCAGGTTTTGAGAGACAGATGTGGAACAGAACTATATATAGACCGGGGGGGGGGGGGGCTGGTGACGAGATGCTTGGCAGGGACAAAAGGTGACGTATTGTTGACGGTGTCAAGTTTCTCACCCCTGCCCTCGGGAGGATGATGGTACGTAAATTTTTCTTCTTGCCATGGTTGTCTTCTTATTTTCACTTTATCCTTGGCGAATATAAAATAAAAAAAAATATTCGTTTCAGCAACACCTACCTATTGTGCTCGACACAAGAAGTACTCCTTGATTGCAGCCGTTTCTGAACGCATGTGAGCCGCCCGGTGAGTATAGCTTTCTCAAACAGAACGCAACGGTGCATGTTAAGTATTTACATGCCCTACTTACATGGGGAGTCCGGTGGCTCAGCGGGTTAAGGTGTTGTGTTCATGATTGGAAGGTTGTGGGTTTGATTCTCGCCTGTCGCTATGTGACGTTGTGTCCTTGGGCACCTTACTTGTCTCGGTGGGATTGTCCCTATACTTGCTGTAAGTCGCTTTGGATAAAAGCGTCTGCTAAATGAATGTTATGTTATTATTATTTAAGAAGAAGAAATGATCCCTTATTAGTCCCTTAGTGGGGAAATTTCACAGACGCACACATATTCAACGCATTGGCCGGGATTCGAACTCCCACCAGGAATGAAACCCAGGCCTACTGCACATGGTAGGCAAGAATCCTACCACTGACCCACAGTGTAGGAACCCAGGGATGTCTACCTTTGAAAGAAAGAGGAACTTAGGCCAATGGATCCAGCTTAGATGCTGTAAACAGCAGAGACATCACCAAAAATCTCTGTCTCTAAAGGGATATGTATGTGTGATGACATACTCCTCTGAGACGCTGTGTTCAGAGCCCTGTTGGAACACACAGCTTCATAGTATAGTCCCTGCTCTTCGGTTACCAGAAGACTGAAGGTCTGGAACCTCTACAGTAAGGCTTGTGTTTCGTAAGGCAGAGGCCATGGTTGGTGTGAACATGCGTCTGAAGAACAAGCATCTGACCTCGTATCCCCACGAGTGAATAGGCTCGGGAGAAAAATGCATAAGCAAGCAGACAGTGCGTGCGGGGGTGTGTGTGTGCGCGGTGGGGGGTGCGCGTGTGGGCTGTGTGAAGTAAAACATCCCTTTTTCGATGATTTGCATTTGTTAGGATACAAGAGAGCATGAAGAGCGCAGCTCCGAAATCATAGGGGTTAAGCAGACACCAGAAATAATGAGAGACGCAGGACATCAGGAATAGCACTTGCCAGGGTCCGTTATCGCCACTCTCCATATCAAAGTCAAGTGATTGTTGTCAGGGGAAAACGGGAGCTACCACGCTAAAACGTGTCTTCGTTTACAGTCGGAAGGACAAGGCAAGGATCTATGCGCAAAAACAATATGTTCCCCTGTGAATTTCCAGCGGCAGTTGATTACAGTTAATCAGGATATTGCAAGATAAGGTTAATTACCATGAGAAAAAGTGCAGCGGTTGACCGAATGTGTATCCCCGTGGTTGGTAAGGTAACCCCACTTAAAGGGTAGAGGCAAAAGAGACATCTTGAGTGCATGGGAGTTACCAGCCCATGGCTCTGAATAGACTTAAGTGGAGCAAAATTGCATTAAAGAATAATTATGAGAGTGTGTGTGTGTGTGTGTAAGTGTGTTTATAATAAATACAACATAGGTCACCCCTTAGTAAAAAGGTAATATTCCCCTTGACAGTATACTATAAACTTTGTTGATATATTCAAGGCTAGTCAACAGCCGAGGAAAAAAATCTTTTCCACACAAACATACAGTTCATATATACACAGGTGCAAACCCATATGCTCACTTGTAGAAAGGTTTCTCGCACATATACGTAAACACATGATATCTTAAATAAATATTGATACAGCATGTTGATATACAGTAAACGCTAATGTATACTGTGATGCTAGGCTGCTAACTGTCTGTTTAGTCAAAGAAATAGGGAGGCGAGACAGCGAGCTGGGGTGGAAATATTCAGTAACTCGCCTTGAAGAGTGTGCAGGGTACAATAAAAACAAATGAATCCAATAATTGTGTGTGAGAGAAGGGGAGGGGAGAGAGGAAAGAGGGAGGGAGAGCGGGAGGGAGACTAATCAACTGCTGTGCGAGAGAGAGAATACCACAGGGAGAGCGAGAGAGAGAGAGAGCGAGAGAGAGAGGTGGAGGGAGAGGGAAGGAAGGGAGAGCGAGGTTTGGGATCTCTATATCGCTCTCATTTCAGAGAGAGGTAAGAGTGGCAGGGAGAGACTGAGCTGAAGAAAGACCAAGAGAGGAGCGAGACAAACAGAGTCATCGAGACAGAGAATATACGAAGGAAGAGAAAGAGGCAGAGGGAGAGACACACACACACACACACACAGAGAGAGACAAGCACCAGAGCTCCAGGCTCCCGAAGCTCTCGGTGGTCCAGGAGGATGATGAGGAAGGCAGGGCGACGCTGACTCGCCTGCCCTGGAGGAGAGTTTACCCCCCCCCCCCAGCTCTGCTAGAACTCTGCCTAGCCCGTCGAAGGGATACCCCCCCCCCCCCCCCGTTGCCCCCCACCCCCACTCTCAACCGAAAGCACCTAGCTACCAACCCCAGCTGCACCCAGGGGGGTGCTGGAGGGGCAGGGGGGGGGGAGCGAACTCTTCTGGGGAACTGCCTGGAGAGGCACCCCTTTCGGTCCCTCTCCCGGCTTGCCACTCCGACCGAGGGTCACCGGAGGGACACGGACGCGGAGGAGAAGAGCTCCGGAGGAGTCGGAGTGTAGCGTCCGGAGCAGACATGACAGAACCCACCTCGAAGAAGCAAGGATTTAAAAAGTGCCGGAGCGCCACTTTCAGCATCGACGGATTTAGTTTCACGATCGGTAAGCGAACAGGGGGCGCGAAAGCCCGCCCGCGTGTGCTTGGCGAGAGAGCAGGGGGGGTGGGTGGGTGGGGGGGGGGGGGATGGATAAACGCAGCAAGAGAGAACAAAATAGACGATGTGCGCGTGTGATGTTTTGCGCCACGGAGGGTGTTTGCGAATTCATCCAGCGGTGAACAGATGGTGTTCTTGACTTAAGGTTTTACTGTGTTTGAAGTGTAATCTGCAGCAGCGTCGATGGACCAATCCGGGGAGCTCTCCTCCTTGGAAGTATGACACAATCAGACCGTGATTGGGATCTGCGATGTTGCTAATTGATGCAAACAAGTTTCGATGTGCAGTAGAGCTACCCGTAACCGTTTAGCTGACTCCGCTCTCCCTTGTCGCTGTATGAACATGTATCCTTCACCTCTCACACTAACTGAAGTATTTGACAACTTGTGCGAGACTGTGTGCCATTAATGATGTTAATGGGACATGACATCCTTTTGCAAAGTTGCTTTTTCAACGTGCTTTCGATTTTCTCAAGAGGCAAATCTTCTGCAGACTTCCACAAAACCACCGCGTGTCGTTCCGTCTCCCCTTCTGCTTGTCAACTCTCTGTCCCTTTCGCGGGTGATGTAGCGAGGGAATAATGACCAGAATGCACTGGGCCGATGCACTTTGTCTCATCCAGTCAGCGCTTTGCCGAGTTGAATATCACCGGATTGTCTGGAAAGAATAGGATTGCGCAACCGCTCCACACGCGCGAGGTCTGTCTCTCCCTCTTTCTTTTCCTCTTTCTGTCTCTCTCTATCTCGTCTCCCCCCCTCCCTCCCGCTCCGTGTTTTTCTCCCTCGCGCACCAAAAACGCAGAAATGATTCACAATGACTTTTCCCAGATTTCGAATTTTCTCTTTGGCTTTTGTTTCTGCATTGTCCTCTCCCCTGAAGCTGGTTCCCTATTATGCATCTGTCAGATGTGGAGGATAATTGAAGAATGCAGTAATCTCGCCTCCTGATGTGACAGGACGGGGAAGAGCTGGAGAGCGGTTATCGGCGTTAAAATGAAGAGGGGAAGGGAAAACAATAGGGGCCAAGCGAGAGAGTGACACGGCCGTTGTTGGCAGGGAACGCCGAGCGATGCAGGGCGGTAATTACCGAGCTCTCAAAGGTCAAGTGGCAGAACGTTGCGTAACTCCTGTCCTATCGCTCGCCCGGCTCTCTCTCTCGATCCTGCTCGCTGTCGGAGGGGAGAGGTGGCACGTGGGGGGGGGGTTAGGGTGGGGGTTGGTCGTTTTGTCGTTTTCACATTTTTTGGAGAGAGCCCAGGTTTGTTTGACAAGGGGCCTCCTGTGCTCTCCCGCTCCCACAGGCCCCTGATGGCTGTCGCCATGGGGACGGCAAGGAGAGGATCTGACATCATCCGCCAAACGCGCTTTGCGTTCACCAGTGTCCGCATCTCGTTTGTGTTGTCGCGGTGCGGGCCCCGCCAACTTTCAGGACGGGGTTTTTATGTTGCGCGTTCTGCGACGTGTGTGTGTGTTCGCCTCGTCAGTTTCGTGCGATTATGTTCCGTTCAGACGTCCTTTACCTGTTGCTATCAGTGACTGAGTGTGTACTCTGTGGAGACCTCATTAAGAAACTCACACCTGTTTGGCAATCACCCCAACCACGGCTTGTTTGTGTTTGTGTGTGTGTGTGTGTGTTTCTGTGTGTGTGTTTGTGTGCCTGTGGCAGCAACTCAGAGCAAGGAGCAGGGCTCTCTGGGTTTAACTATAGCCTCTGATTCCCAAGTAGAGGGTGTAAGTGTGTGTGAGTGTGGGTGGGTAGGGGTTTGTGTGTGTGAGTGTGGGTGGGTAGGGGTTTGTGTGTGTGAGTGTGGTGGGTGGTTTCGTGGTCTCAGTCGTCACGGCATTAACAGAGTAGTCCCCAGCTGAGCACAGGGAATCATTATCTCTAATGAAGTGGCCTCTCCCATCAGTAGCACCCAGCCACATGGACTAACACGGCATACCCTCTCTCTCACTCACTCACTCCCTGCTCGATCACTCTCTCTTTCTCTCCTGCCTTTTTTCTCCCTCTCTCTCTCCCTCTCTCACTCCCTCTCTCCCCCTTTCTTTTTTTCTTTCTGTCCCGCTCTCGTTCTCTCTCCTCCTCCCTTTCGCGATCGCTTACTCTCTCTCCAAATCTCCATTTCTCTTTCCTTCTCTCTTTCGCTTCTCAGTCTAGCTCTCTCACTATCTCCCTCCCTCCCCACCTCACTCCCTCCCTACCTCCCTCAGGCTGGGTTGTCAGCCTCTACACCAGGGCGATTTATCCTGATTCTCCTAATGAACTGCCGCTCTACTGGTGCTATGGTGTTGGCTCTGCTGTCACCAGCTGGTCCGCACTCCTCACCAGCCAATCTGCCTCCCGATGCACCTCTAAGTCATTCTCTCCTTCCCCCTCTCAAGTCTCTCTCTGTTCCCTTTTCTCATTCAGTCCCTCGATGTCTCCCCCCGTCTGTCTCTTGCTTGACTCGTCTCTTCGTGATTCTTTTCATCACGTGTCATTTCTCGGTTCTCCGCTCCGTGAGTTTTGTGTGATGGCACACGTCTTCCATTCTCACCTCCTTTTATCTTCCGTCGTTCCTTTCATCTTCCCCTGGCCCCTTGTTTCTTGTTCTAAGACCCTTCGCCTTCCCATTTACCTGTTCCCCTCCTCCCTCCCCTCCCTCCCTCCCTCCCTCCCTCCCTCCCTCCCTCCCTCCCTCCCTCCCCTCCCCTCCCTTCCTCCCTCCCTTACCCTTCCTTCGTCTCTCTATCCCTGCGCCTTCCCTTTCTTCTTACTCCCCCTCTCCCCCTCTCCCCCCCTCTCTCTAACACGCCTGTCCTCTCAATCTCATTTTAGTGTTTTTATTTTCCTTCCCTCCCTCCCTCTCGCTCTCCTTCTTTGTCTCCCCTCCCTCTTCCAGTACCCCCCACTCTCTTACCGCCCTCTCCACTCTTTCTCTACTCACCTCCCTCCTTTCTTCCTTCCCCCACTTTTTCAACCGTCTTTCCTCACTTTCTCTAATCCCCCCCCCCCCATCCCCCCCCCCCCTCCCTCTCAGCTCAGTCCAAGTGGACATCACTTCAGTGAGTACTGGTCATCAGTGGGGGTTAGAAAATCCCAGAAACCATGGTTACCTTCTCGTAGGGCTGTAATCTCCCCCGGAGCGATCAAAAACACAACTCCGCTCAAAGCGGGCCAACCTCACCCCAGTAACAATGCACACAGTCTCAGAGAGAGGTGCGTACGTCTGCTCTTATACTTGTTCTGTCTGCTAATTGCTCTGCCGAGACTAGAACTTAGGCGTTGTTTCGTTACTAGCTAGATCGGTAGTTATATCGCAGATGGGTTTTATTTATTTGACAGGTGTTGTGTTTGAAAAACGGGGGTCGCAACGTATGAGTTCATGTATGTGGCTTGTTTACACGTGTTTGTATTCACACGTGTGTGTGTGTGTGTGTGTGCGGGTCTGTGTGTGGCCGTCGCACCACTTATCCGGTGAAGCTCAGGAACCTCAGTGGAGACATCTGTTCAACATCTCTGCCAGGTTTCTGGCGCTCCTGGATGCTGTGGGCAACCTTAAACGGAACGATTTGCGATGGGGAGGACTGAGGCTTCAGGGTAGCGCTGCCAAGGGCATAGAGACCCACAGGTATCTAGGCAACTGAGATCATATGAGGCTGACAAATTAAATCCCACAAACAGGCTTTTGAAGCAGTAAAATGATTAATGTTGAAGAGTAATCCTAACCGAGTACCCTAATAGGGGTACAATAATTTAGTAATTGACTTGCCCTGGAAGATATATTTATTTTTATTATACGTTGAGGTCTTAGTGGATTGTCTATTTTACAGTACAGAGTTGTTTCAGTAATGTATTTGTTACAGTACAGATGGGTTTCAGTAGGATATTTGTTGTAGAAGAGGTGTTTCAGTGTGGTATTTGTTTTAGTATATTTGTTTCAGTAGGGTATTAGTTACAGTACAGTTGAAGTACAGTAGTGTTAAAGTACAGAGGTGTTTCAGTAGGCTAACTGAAACTGTAGTAAAAGTGTTTCAGTATGGTGTTTGTTACAGTACAGAGGTGTTTCTTGGGGTATTTGTTACAGTATATACAGTATATACAATTCATTTTATTGTCGTTTTTGTGCTTCAGTAGAGTATTATTTAATGGCACAGTGCTGTTTCAGTTAAGTATTTAACCCTCACAGTCAGTAGGGGGAGTGATTGTATTAGTGGCAGCAGTGGAGTCAACTAAATCTTCTATGTGTTTGTGTGTGTGTGTGAGAGAGAATGTGTGTGTGTGTGAGAGAGAGAGAAAGTGAGAGAGTGTGTGTGTGTGTGAAAGTGTGCCTATGTGTGGACTGTGGTGATGAGGACAGCACCGTCAGTGATATTGGGATTGGGACAGAGGCCCAACATAGAGGCAGAGACAGAGGCAGATGCCAACATAGAGGCAGAGACAGAGGCAGATGCTAACACAGAGGCAGAAACAGAGGCAGATGCCAACATAGAGGCAGAGACAGAGGCAGATGCCAACATAGAGACAGAGACAAAGGCCAGCATAGAGGCAGAGACAGAGACAGAGGCAGATGCCAACATAGAGGCAGAGACAGAGGCAGATGCCAACATAGAGACAGAGGCCAACATAGAGGCAGAGACAGAGGCAGATGCCAACATAGAGGCAGAGACAGAGGCAGAGGCAGATGCCAACATAGAGGCAGAGGCCAAGATAGAGGAAGGCCAAAACAGAGGCAGAGTCAGGAGGGGATGACTGAGCCGGAGAGGCAGAAACCAAAATAGAGGCAGATGGTTTTCCTTTTTTTTACCTCTTCCACATTAAACTTATCTGACCCTCTCTCCCTCTTTCTTCTTTCAGTGGCCAATGAGGCTGGAGAGAGTAACGCTCGGCCGCTGACTCGCTTTGCACGTGAGTCACCTCATCTAGCTCGCTCACGCACACACTCATTATCACGCTCTTCATTCCCAGCCACATTCACACCTTTCAAAGAACAACATACGCCTCAACCCAGTAATCCATCTTCTGGACGAACAGCTTCAATGACTCATATCTCAAATATAATCATATTTCAACCCAGGTCCAGACAGACTGCTCAACTGTGAATTTTATGGGCTGTTTATGATTTTTATAGCAGTTCTGTCTTCAGGTCAATAACTAAACAGTAGGGGGCGACAGACACCCAATGATTACAAACCACAACCTTGCTTGGTGAGGTCACTTTGATAGAGTACTTTGTATTAAACACTGAAACCTATAGATTACAAATTGACAATCTAGTCTTTGAAATAATAGCCTGGAAAAAAAAAGCGGTAAATGATTGGTGGGGCTGTATTATCTTTCAGGCTCCAAATCCCAGAATGCCTTGTGGAACGCCATCACAGCGGGGATTGGGATCAAGGATAAGGACAAGAGAGGCATCGTCATTGACCCCCCGGAGCCCTGAGAGATCCTGGCCGATGAGTTGCCGTCTGTAGATGGACCCGACGCCATGGAGAAGACAGCCATCAGGGTTTGGACATGTGGGGGGATCCATACCACACACACACACACACACACACACACACACACACACATTTAAACAAATATTCATTTTCATCTTAGCACTTTTCACCTTCATAATATCTCTACTATCTCTCTGTCACACACACACACACACATACACACAGTTTCACAATCTCAATCTCTCTGCTATCGCTCTCCCACACGTGCGCGCACTTTCGCAATCTCTCCAATCGCACACAAACACAATCACACACACTTACACACACGCATACTCACAGAACAGCCTCTCTGTTCCCTTAACTTTTGGGGAAGTGTTTTAACTGGTCTGATGCATACTTCAAAGCTGCATGGTAGCGGCAGCTGCGATTGGTTAGCTGAGGGCTCCCTGATTGGTCCTAATTGATCAGTAAGATCGATGGTCGAATTTCGTAATAAATATGTTGCTGTGTTCGTCCGGAAAATAAATGAATCAGGAATGCACTTCGTTCGGTTTGAGTGGTAAAACATCTGTTGATAATGATTTGGTGAACTCTGCTATAGCCCTGTTGAAGAAAAAACTATCATCGAAATCACGTTTACATGGAGATCTTAGGGTTTGCAAGCATTGTATTGTATAACTGTATTGCTGCGATACAGTTATTACATCGCTGAAGGTCAAACTATCCCGCTATTCATCTCTGAGGAAGATGCTGCTGTGATGATGTGTGTGTGTGTGTGAGTGTGTGTGTGAATAAGCCCAAAAGACTTTATTCCTTGTGTGATGCACAAGAAAATGTCAGTGTCTTATGGAGTACCCCTGTAGCTGATCTAATGGTTATGGGTATAAATGTGTGTGTGTGTATGTGTGTGTTATTTATTCATTTGTTTTACTTCCCTGCGTAACAACTCTGTAGACTTCAATGAAACGCTTGGTGAGCACAGCCTGCACTAAGAGCACCACGCACGGCGGCAGAATACTTTGCGGCCATTACTGTCGGTAATGTCCTCCATTTATCGTTCTCCTCTCTCTCCGTCTTTTACCCTCTGTGTCTCTCTTGCGTCTCGTGTGCCGTAATCCATAACACTTAGCATATCACAATGCTTTCAGACCGAGAGATGTCAATAGCAAAATAGCTGTCACAGCTGGTGTTATTCTCATCACATTTGTCATTCAGCACGAAGGCTAAAGAAGGCTCTTTTAGTATCATTATTTAGTTTCTGCTTGAAAATCATGTTGATACGTGTACGAGTTTGAAGGGATGCTCATGTAATCCTTGGTACGTAGCAGAGAAGTTCATAGTTTGTTCAGCAAATTTCTTAGTTGTCAAAGTGCTTTCACCTTTAAAAAGTCATTTCAATTTGTATTAGTTTTAAACTAAAAAGGTATACCAGTGCCTTTCATACACACGCATCACATGCACAGTCATGTCACGATTTCCCCGAGTCGCTCCACAAAACATTATTGCGGCAGCGAATACATCTGTTTCTCATTGGCCAGCTGGCTATCAGTCAAAACAATGTGAGCCAATAAATGAGTTGATACGGCAGGCACTGACCGGGCCTTCATGCCAGATTACCACTGACGTCAATGCAAGTAACCACGATATCACTGAGACACACACACACACACACACACACACACACACACACACACACACACACACACACACACACATTGGTATCTATAAATACCACTGTAAACAGCTCTGCACAGACTCCCCTAATGCTCTATTACGGCCTTTATTGACGCTCCGGACGGCTAGCACAGGGCCACGTTGCCCTGGCGGCCGCCCCCGGTGGAGGGTGGGGGGGGGGGGGGGTCTGTGATGCCTAATCACTGAGGCATTTTGGAGGGGAGAAGGGAAGGGAGGGGGGTACAGGATGAAGGCGATATTTGAAAGAGACGGAGGGATGGAGGGATGGAAAAATGTGAAGAAATGTGCAGTGAGCAGTTGTGGTTCCGAGAAACCAGATGGGCGGTGGCGGCGAGGAGGCGTGGCTAACGACGGCGTGGACCTGGCTGGCTGTTAGGACCGTCGCCCCCCCGCCCACCGTGCTGGGCGTGACTCGCGGCGTTCCTGTGGGGAAGCCAGCCGTCCCCGTTCTCCTCCTGCTCTCGCGTGCGTGCCCCTCCGTCCGAACCGCTGCGGAGGGTCGACGTGATCAGCGTTTGGGGATGAATCGTGCCGTGGGTCTCATCCGTGTCTGGAGCGTGACATGACATGGCCGGACAGGACCCCTGTCAAAGCCTGTTTTATTAACCGGTGCTTGGACGCAGGCTGTGCGGCATTCCCACACGCACACACGCTCCATCTCCGTGATAAGAGGCTGAGAGCTCGGAGCCCACCAGCCGAAAGGTCACCTCGGTGGGGACGAGGCAGCTGTTCTCTAGCAGCCTGTGGGAGGAGGAGGTGTCACAACATCAGCCGACAGCCATGGTTGGGGTGAAGGAGGAGAAGAGAAGGAGAGGAAGGGAGAGGATGAGGCGAGAGGAGAGGATAAGAGAGAGGACAGGGAGAGATAAGAGAGGAAAGGAGATTATAAAGAGATTAGAAGAGAAGCAAAGAGGAGAGAAGAGAGAGAAAAAAAGAAGAGATGGAGAGGAGGAGAGGAAAATTAAGGCGTCATTTGGGGACCTTACATGCACAGGCCGTCAAAGGGCCAACATGCTCTTACAGATGTCCATGGTACCTCTAGAGGGGCAGGAAGTGGTCACTCATAACAGGAAGTGGTCACGGTCTGAGGCTCAGTCAGACAGCCGACAACACAGGTTACCCTCCGACCGAAGGGTCTTTCTTATCTTTTCTTATCTCTCCTGTCTCAATCTTTCTACCAAAACTTGAATCTGGCATCTTTGCCATACAATGTTAAGGGAAGGTGGAGTTCATTGGATGACTTGAACTTGACTGTAAATCAAGATTCAAATTTAGCTTTGGATAAAGCTGCTGAATCATGACATCATAGAATTGCAATTACTTTAGCACGTCTAACTGTCAGTGCATTGTCGTTAGCTGAAATGTGGTGACAGAAATCCCACCTCAGCACGAACAGCAGATTTCTGGACAAAGTATGGATGGAGAGTGTTTGTCATGGTACCCTGAGCGCTGCACAATGTCATTCATGCAAGAAGTCACCGGAAAATGTTCTGGTGAATGGAGACAAATAGAAATATGGCCTCAGTCAGGTCTGTACTGTAAGGTGGTGTTGCTATGTTGTGATGCAGGCCATAGTGACCTTTAGACAACCAATAATAGGAAAGGCCATCAGTAATCCATAAGGAAAGCACAACCATGCCTACTGGAAGTGTGTGTAAATGTGTGTGTGTGTGTGTGTGTGAGAGAGAGAGAGAGAGAGAGAGAGAGAGAGAGAGAGAGAGAGAGAGAGAGAGAGAGAGAGAGAGAGAGAGAGAGAGAGAGAGAGAGAGAGAGAGAGAGAGAGCGAGAGCGAGAGCGAGAGCGAGAGCGAGAGCGAGAGCGAGAGCGAGAGCGAGAGCGAGAGCGAGAGCGAGAGCGAGAGCGAGAGCGAGAGCGAGAGAGAGAGTTTACTGATTGACAGGTCTGGATTTCCCATGGTCAATTTGTCAAACGGGACCAAATCTGTGATAGACAGCTGAGTGAAGGAGAGGGAGGTGAGAGGAGAGGAAGAAGGGAGGAGAGGAGGGGCATGGGGGGAGGGACAAGAGAAAGGGAGGTCCGCGGGGTTGATGAGGTTGGGGATGGTCACACCAGGATGGAGCGTTAAATCGCGCTAAGGTGACTTTGGCTTTCGGAGATGGGGGGGGAGGAGGAGAAGGCTACGACCGACACAGCAGCATCCAGCATTTCTGCGGTGGCACAGGACATTGTGCTGTTGCATTGTTCCTGATCGCGCTGCTCAAAGGTCTAATCAAATCAACATTTATTTACCCAGGTGTCAGAGTACCTGACTCACTGTTCGGCTCTCTGTGCGGTATCCCTGGAAAGCCATCCCTCTCTTTCTGTCAGTCTCTTTCTTCCTGTCTTTCTATTTCTTTCTTCCCCTGTTTTATTTTGCTCCGTCCACCTCCCTTTCTCTCTGTCCAGCAATCTGGGGGCTTTTCCCTGTCTTTCGATCTATCTCTTTCTCTCCATCTCCACGTCGCTCTCTCTCTCTACCTTTCTCCCCTCTCAATCCATCGGGGGTTCTTTCTCTCTCGGGTCCTGCGGAGATGCATTTGCATGCCATTTTACGCCGCAGCGATTCACAGATGACATTTTCATGGCACCCCGTATCCCAGAGAAAAGAAAATCAGGAGCGACTGAGAGGAAATACAGGCCGGTCCATCCAAACACCCTGAGCGGCCTGCTAGGCTTAGCGAGATGACTCCCCCCCCCCGTCTCCGATGTAAATTCGACCGTGGCTGTTTGCTTGGAGATTTCTATCTCTCTGGGAATGGGAATTATTACCTGTGGAGTGGTCTCTCTTTCAGCAACTGTCTCCCCTTTTAGACACACGTACCACACACACACACACACACACACACACACACACACACACACACTCAGCCCTACTCTGCTCTCAGATAGACCATTACAGAGGGATTTATCTCACCTCTACGGCTACAAATGCTCGCACAAACACACGCTCAGCCAGATACACACACGCACACACTCCGGGATGAATTGACCTTTTGCAAGCCTATTCCCTCATCTGCCGGCAATCCAAGTCTTTGCTTTGTGAGTGTGTGGGTTTGCGTATGGTGTGTGTATTGTGTGCGTACTGGTGGATTGGTATTGTGCCACTCACTCCATGCCCCCCAAGCCTTTCCTTTAGATAATGGCTCTCTCTCTCTCTCTCTCTCTCTCTCTCTCTCTCTCTGTGTCTCTCTCTCTCTCTCACCTTCTCTCTCTTTCTCACTTCACTCTACCCTCTCTCGCCCTCCCCTCTCTCTCCCTTTGTCTCCCTTTTTCCATCTCTATCACCGCCTCTCTCTCCCCATCTCCCTCGCGCCCGTCCCCCCCGTCTCACCCCCGTCCCCCACGTCCCGCCGTCAAACCCCTTCCCTCTCTCTTTCATCCCTCCATCCGTCGCTCCTCCGGACCTTTCCTCCAATAAGGCGGCGGTGCTCGGAGGCCGATTTCCCGAGGAGAAACCTAATTTTCTGGCCGAGCGCCGTCGACCCGAGAGAAAAGGAGGCGAGGGCTCGGGAGCCCGGCTGGAAGGGGCGGGGCAAACGTGCCGACACGGCGCTGTTGGTAAATAGAAGCGTGCGGTGGTGACTAACCTCCGGGACCCGCCGAGGGAGGGAGGGAGAGACGCACGCAGGCGGCGTGCGAAGGGGGTGTGATCGCTGGCCGCCGCACTTTCGTTTAAGCAGCGGATTATCCTCCGAGCGTGAGCTGGGAGACTTGTTGACGTGGCGGCGGAAGGGCGTCGAGTGGACTTCGAAGTGCGCGCGTGTCATCGGCGGGGGGGGGGTGGGGGGGGGGTGGGGGGTGGGGGGACGCTCCCCACCTCCGCCTCACAGCCATTAAGGCTTCCGCTAAGCAAACCGTCCGAAAATAGATTGGAATTGTGTATTGGGGATTGTTAACCGTTGCCTAACCATGTCATTCATGAATTTGTTCCGAATCACACTCTGCCTCTCGACACAGCTTGAGGATAATTACAGTGAATGTATGAGGATGAAGGCAACGAACACATGTAATTCTCATTAGACAAGCGCCGAGCGTTCATTATGTGGTCTGCGTGTTTGTGTGTGTGTGTGCGTTTCAGAAAGACTTGACCTTGTGGCAGATGAAACCCAAGATTCAGGGCGTGCCAAGCCGTTGTCACGGTGACGCAATCATTTGAATAGCGTTCAGCGGAGCCGTCCGCCTCCCCCCGCCATGTTATTCCTCGGATTGGAACGGTCGGGTTGCAGGAGACCGGGTTGAATGAGATTTGGCCACCGTAACTCGGCCCAGACACGCGTTCCCCTGTTGATACCATGAGCTGATCGGGGGATAGGACCAGGCCAGGTTAATGGATATTGTCTGACCTTTCACCTCCAATTCATCCGTGGAAGCGGTGGCTTTTTGATTGCCTCTGATAAGAACTGAGTTGTGTGCGTGCATGCGTGCATGCGTACGCGTGTGTTCGCAACAGCCTTCAAAGGCAGTTTTTACCCCACCAGGAGGAGCTGGAAATCAGAAATCAATGCGCTAAGCTCTCGGAGGGAGGCAGGTACCCAGATCTGACACGGCATGGAGAGAGCGGCAAAACCGACCAATCGGACTCTTTATCTCCCGCTGGCCGCGGTGGAGGCGCCATGCAGGCCAGGCATCGTCAACGGGCAGGATGTTTGAGGAGAGGCTTCGGATACTCAAACTCTCTTTATCCCTGCGCGCATTTACTTCATTATTCTAACCCTGTTCCTTTTATCCCTGTGTGCACTCCTCTACTCTTTTACCTCACACCCTTACCCTTGTGTGTTTTGACGAGACCGTGTGCCGTTGTTGCTAAGGAGTTTCCCCTCGGGGATTAATAAAGTATTCTGAATATGAATTTCTCTCTCTCTCTCTTTCACTCCCTCTTTCACGCTCCCCACCTCCGTTTCGGTCTCTCTCTCTTCTTCCCGTCCCTTCCGTCTGGATTCCGGCCCTCCTTCTCCTCCTCGCCCTCCTCCTCCGTCCGTCTCTCCTGTCTTTCATGCAACCCTCCCTTCCTCTCCCCAACTCTCTGGTTGTCTCTCTCTCTTTCTCTTTCACACGCATTTGCATGACAGTTCGGAAAGGCTGGTGGCTCAATTAGCATGACTGTGTAAATGGGACCTTCTTTACTCCACCTTTGCTAATGAGATGGGAACCGCTCTTCTCAACACCCGTCTCCACCCTTTCCGCTGAAGCAAAAGCAGAGTGTGTTTATTGGCCTGCATGCGTGTGCGTGCCTGTGCGAGCTGTTGCCCTGCTATAAAGAGATGTATGTTGATGGCCTGGCACTTGAGCGTTAGTTCGAGGCTTCAGACTGGAGCTATTGTACGCACGGGGCTATTTGATGCAGCATTACCCCCTGATGCCATGTTCTTATGGACATAGGTCTCTCGATGTGTTGATTTAAGGCTTCTTTCCAGCGCTCGTTCGAATGGCGGACGCCAGCAGTCCTCCTTTGGCTGCGACCTGGACGCCTCCGCCAAGGGCACCGCCCAACCCGACCCTTACCGGTTTGGGCCTGTGTGATGTATTGACGATGGGGGGGGGTGTTGAACTGGTGGTGGGGGGGGGGGGGGGGGGGGGGGGGGGGGGGGGGGGGGGGGGGGGGGGGTGGAGCTGGGGATGGCCGGCTGTTAGGGTGAGCTGGGGATGGCGTGTGCGTGGGGGGGGGGGGGAGGGCGGGGTGGTGGGTGGTTGGAGTCAGCGGCTCAATAAATCTCTCTCCCTGCGTTCGGAACGGCTCCCGATGAGGTTAAACCAATTAATCACCGGTAAGTGACGCCATCGTCCCTGTCATCCCGCCCGCATTGTTAGTCCTCTCGCCACACCACCTAAGCGCTCTCCTGGGAGTCTCCCGGGCCCGGGGAGAGGGGGGGGGGGGGAGCCGGCCATTCACTGAACAGCGGGGTGGGGTGGGAGGGGGGGGGGACACTTTATTCGGTATCACTTGCCCCCCCTCTCCCCTCCAGTCATTTGAACCTGGCGCGCTCATTGACTCCAACGGTGAAGGCCTCCGCTGAACGGGATTAAAATTTCAATAATGGATGAGAGTGGATGAGGGTAATGAGCTTCTCCACTCCGTCGTCCTTTTACTTTCCGTCCGCAGTCCACCTGGGCCGCCTGGGTTGAAAATAATGACTCGCCGTCGATTATGTGGCGTTTTCAAGAGTAAGATTCATATTACAGGAGTAATATGTAGCACAGAGTACTTCAACTCTGTGAATCCATGCGGTTGCGGTTATTCCCCTTGACAACATCAACAAGGGAGTCAAGTGGCAGAGCAGTGAGGAAATAGTTGAAAGGTTGAAATTTCCAATCCTGGCGATGCCAGCATGACGTTGTGTTCTTGGGCAAGGTGGGTCCCCCTTCTTGCCTTGGGGGAATGTCCCTGTAAGTCTCTCTGGATAGGAGCGTCTGCTAAAGGACTAAATGTAAACAAGGGAGGCGCCCACAATTCAGATTCAGAATACTTTATTAATCCCTGAGGGGAACTCTTTAGCAACAACGGCACACAGTCTCGTAAAAGCACCCAGGGGTAAGGGTGTGAGGTAAAGAGTAGAATAGGGCACACAGGGATACAGGAAAGGCTGTTCCTGAGTTGTGTTTACGTGTAGAAGTTAGTTTGTCAGTGTTGACACTGTGTCCTAACTGGATGCGACTTGCGAGTGACGCGACTCCGAACGGTTCGATTCCTCTGTTTCCTGGTCTTTATTGACGTTGGCTTCGAAAGCTCTGTAGCACATGTAAGACACGGTAACGTGGTCAGTTTACGCGACCGTAACGGAAGGGAGTTGGGACGGATTCGGTAAAGACAGAGAGCGTCCGAAGCTACGCGAGGCAGAGCAGGACCCGAACAGAAGCGAGCGCGGAATCCTCTTTTTCTGCGGCGATGAACACAAAGTGCCCGTCTCGGGGATGGTGCTAATGCGTTTTAGATGGAGACGTGGGGGCGGCGGGGTGTCTCGCGGGCGTCACGTCTCAGCAGCCCCTCTCTCTCTCTCTCTCTCTCTCTCTCTCTCTTCCTCTCTCCGCTGGGAGCGCCTGGACGGATGCTGCCAAAACACGCCTCAACGTCACCAGCTGTTAATTGAATTGCTCGCCACTTAGCTGACAGTTAGGAATCTCATTTCCATCGATTCACCGGGGAGCAGCCCTTTTTTCGACAAACACGCTCAGACGTAACTGTTACACGGAGGAGGCGCACTTCAAAAGCACAGGACGCGGGTCTGTGGGGAGAAGGTGCGAAGGTGTAACGTTTGTCTGGAATGCACACACACACCACTCACACACACACGCGCGCGCACTCAAACAGCTGAACCCTAACCCTAACACTTGTTAGGTCTTTCTCAAATCCAAGGTGACAAAAGCAAGGAATCACAGAGGCCCCCCACCACCACCACCACCACCACCCCTCTCCTCCTCCACCCACCTCCCCAATAGTAATGATATTTCCTCGGCTGTCTGTTGGGAATATGATGAGTCATGTTTTGGAGCGCCGTGGCGTTTCATTAAAACATGGCCGTCCTACAATGATGAGTTATAGATTGGGATTGAACTTGGGAGGAAAGCGAGTTTGAAAGAGAGAGAAAGACAAAGAAATAGTGAGAGAGCATCTGTTCATCTAAAGAGTAAAATAGTGAATTTCCCATCTGATTATCTGGTCTTTCTTGGAAATGTCCATTCTTTTGGCAGGTTATTTGAGTATAGTTGGGAGGAATGTAAGTACCCCTTGCATTAATGTATTCAGCCAATATTTTATCAACACTTCAAAAAGTCCATGGGAAGAGCAGAATTCATTGTAACGTCAGGCAGCCATTAAAAGTTGACATTGACTCGCAAAAATCCTTTTCACATTTTAGACAACTGTCCTTTTCTGCGGAAGGTTGAGGCACATTGTGGTAGAGAGTATCACTTCTGCATAAACATCGAGATAAACCATAGTAGACAGAAGGAGATTCCTTTAAGCATGCTCTTCTACCAAGCTCCCACGAGACAGTAGACCAACCCAGAAGTACTCTAACTCAGAACTTTGCTGCAACTTTAACATTTAAATGATATGACCTGATGATCAGGTTTCTTCAAAAAAATTTCAAACTGGGAGTTTTTCCTTGTCTTCCTTGAGGGTTTAGGTTGGTTGAGGGGCAGTTCTATGGGCATATGTGAGCCCTCTGTGACATTGCTTGCAAAAAGATTTAAAAAATGTTGATTTGATTTGATGATTGACCTCAATTTCACTAAGAGGAAGCAGGCATCTTAAATGACAGAGGATGAAAACTGAGGATGTAGTTTTAAGGCCAGGAACCTACTGTTTATACAGTATAACCACTTCCATGGATGCTATGAGGACGTTTGTTTGGGAATGTGTGACAAAGACTTGGAATAAACTCGTGCGTACACAATGCAGCATTTTGGGGAATTAAGAGTTCTTACTCTTTAAATAAATCAGCACTTTCACATGTACACTTGACATACTCAAACAGCGTTAAAAACAAATGGATTCATGAAAGCAGGTCAGTCCTTAAGAGAAGCTGCTTTGGAGTGTGTTGTGTTGTGTTGTACCGCAGAGCTGAGGTCCACAATGCAGGCTCCGGAACGTTTGTGAGAACATTGCTCATGTGACAGGAAACAGATGTGCGTCAGTCCTTGCACAGGTTACGACGTAGCGATGTGGCCGAACGCCTGTTGTGATGTATTTAAGTCCCGGCTTGGCAGAAGATGTATTTCAACAGAGTTCCGGTTCCACATGTTCTTGGTACAGGAGTGATAAGGGGAAAAGGCCGCTCCTGCTGCTACGTGCTCGAAAAGCTGTTTGAACTGCATTTCAGTTCGACGTCTCGTGAGAGCTCTAATAAAGGCTGTAATGTAACCTTTTGAAGCGGTTCTCGAAGAAGGCTTGCACCTAAGATGGTTACCAGTCTTTCCTGAATTTGAAAGGGGGCTTGGCTCTGCGTGTTCTTCTCGCAGATAATACGCTCTATTCAGAACGGGTCAGGAGCTCAGCACATCGACACCGCGGCGATGTCAGTCTCTCCTTCAAAGCCAGTGGGCTTTCCCTCCGGTATCGATTGCTACGGTCTAAGTCTTCCCAGTTTTTTCAATCTGGACTCATCTCTTGATTGCATTATCACTTAGCCATTGATTGGCTGCGGGCTCAGATTACCCATCAGTCTAGGTGGTTAGCAATTGTATAGCCGGAGGCAGTCGAGTCGTGCCTCGTCTCCCTCTCCCTCTCTCTCTCCCCTCTCTTTATCTCTCTCTCGGTGTCTCTCCCCCCTATCTCTCTCTCTCTCTCTCTCTCTCTCTCTCTCTCCCCCTCTCTCTCTCCCCCCCTCTCTCTCTCCCTCTCTCTCTCTCTCTCTCTGAGCATTGGAAGACAGAGAGAGTATTGGAATAGGTTTTTGTTCCGAGCTCACATTGTTGTTTTCTAACTTTGTGTTTAATGATTGGATCACACTCCATTATCTGGTTTATTGATTTGGGCAGTACCGGCAGATTGTGGTTAAATGATAGTCTTTCTGGCCTGAGTCTTTGAAATCTTAGCGATAAGAAAGCCTGTGAGCTCCGAGTCTGGGCTTCATAACATGTCGTCTGGAAAAGTTCCAACAATCGTGAGATGTGACGTCGTCTACAAAGCACGTCACGGATTGGATTCGCACTGAACGCATGGAAACTGAGACTTGGCTGAAGAAACCATGGACTCACGGGGGCTTTTCTGGTGACCCTGTGGTGCTCGTAGAGGGTAGACATAGCTGGGAAACCTGTCGTGTTTGACGATGTCACGCTTGAGCGATGAATTATTACCCCAAAGCCTCAGACACAACTGGGTCTCGATATAACGTGTCATTTACTGATGTCTGACATTTACTAGAGAGTCACTGCTGGCAAATGGCCGCCCTGAGGCCAGGCAGGTGCAGGGTGGGGAGGGGAAGGAACTAGATGACAGATTGACTGACTGGACTGTACATACGCACTGTATGACATGACTACATGAAATCTGAAATGAAACATCAATCTGATTGGTTCATAATCCTGGAATATACAGTTGTGGTCAAAAGTTTACATACACTAGTGAAGATCATGTATGCCATGGCAATATAGGGTTTTCAATAAACTCTACAACTCTTATTTTTCTGTGATGGAATGATAAGGAGCACATATTTCTTTGTCACAAAAAACATTCATGAAAATTTTTTCTTTTATGAATTTATTATGGGTCTTTTGAAAATGTGACAAAATCTTCTGGGTCAAAAATATACATACAGCACCTTGAATTACCAATTTGGTGATGTAGAAAAAGTTGTTTCAATCCAATTTGCTTTTTGGCATGGCCTCCTAACTTCTTACGAGTGATTATGATTGACTCCAGCTGGTGACTTCTTTCAGTCCATGTAAATAGGGCTTGTTTGACACATTCACTAGACTCAGCCAGAAATACTACAATGGGAAAGTCTAAGGAGCTCAGCACGGATCTGAAAAAGCGCATCATTGACTTGAACAAGTCAGGAAAGTCCCTTGGAGCCATTTCAAAGCAGTTGCAGGTCCCAAGATCAACTGTGCAAACAATTGTTTGTAAGTATAAAGTGCATGGCACAGTTGTATCATTGCCACGATCAGGAAGAAAACGCAAGCTATCACTTGCTGCTGAGAGAAAATTGGTCAGGTTGGTCAAGAGTCAACCAAGAACCACCAAAAAGCAAGTCTGCAATGAGTTGGAGGCTGCTGGAACACATGTGTCAGTGTCCACAGTCAAGCGTGTTCTACATCGCCATGGGCTGAGAGGCTGCCGTGCAAGAAGGAAGCCATTACTCCAGAAGCGGCACCTTACGGCTCGACTGAAGTTTGCTGCTGATCACATGGACAAAGACAAGGCCTTCTGGAGGAAAGTTCTGTGGTCAGACGAAACTAAAATTGAGCTTTTTGGCCACAATGACCAGAAATATGTTTGGAGGAGAAAAGGTGAGGCCTTTCACCCCAAGAACACCATACCTACCGTCAAACATGGTGGTGGTAGTATTATGCTGTGGGCCTGTTTTGCTGGCAGTGGAACTGGTGCTTTACAGAAAGTAAATGGAATAATGAAGAAGGAAGACTACCACCAAATTCTGCAGGAAAACCTAAAATCATCAGCCAGAAAGTTGGGTCTTGGACGTAGTTGGGTGTTCCAACAGGACAATGACCCCAAACATACATCAAAAGTGGTTAATGAATGGCTAAATCAAGCTAGAATTAAGGTCTTAGAGTGGCCTTCCCAAAGTCCTGACTTAAACCCCATAGAGAATATGTGGACTGTGCTGAAGAGACAAGTCTGACTCAGAAAACCAACAAATTTAGTTGAACTGCACCGATTCTGTCAGGAGGAGTGGTCAAAGATTCAACCAGAAGCTTGCCAGAAGCTTGTGGATGTCTACCGAAAGCGCCTAATTGAGGTGAAAATGGCCAAGGGACATTTAACCAAATATTAACATTGCTGTATGTATATTTTTGACCCAGCAGATTTTGTCACATTTTCAAAAGACCCATAATAAATTCATAAAAGAAAAAAATTTCATGAATGTTTTTTGTGACAAAGAAATATGTGCTCCTTATCATTCCATCACAGAAAAATAAGAGTTGTAGAGTTTATTGAAAACCCTATATTGCCATGGCATACATGATCTTCACTAGTGTATGTAAACTTTTGACCACAACTGTATACCCAGCCATTAGGCCATTCCTTTATCAATTCAATTCAATTCAACGCGTCTGTTAATCATTGCCCCTGTCACTGCTATAATGCCCCCATTCTGTTGTGAGCATTTGCTGGAACATACATACATACACAACTTTAGCCGTTCTTTCTTACGTACCCAAACCCTCACAATCACCCTAACGTTTATTTACGCAATACACTGACAACGCAAGCCCTCGCGGACTCTTTAATTATGGAAAGAAACCTGAGAGATGGATCGATATATTGGACACATTCTTACAAGAGAATGTCTGTCATCGCTCCTCTCGATGTCCTCGGCAAACGAGAGGAGCGATGATGGACATTCCCTCCCCTCCCCTCCCCTCCCCTGCCCTCCCCTTCCCTTCCTGCCCACCTCAAATCTCCCTTCTCAGCAACACAAATATCATCGCCGTGTGTGGCCGGCATTATTAATAGTCCAGTCCAAGCCTCACCACCTGACACTGCTGATCCGTCCATTACTATCTCCCTCCAGCGCTCACAATGGTAATGGAGTCGTCGTGACAACAACCTTTTCTGGCACACCCCCTGTCTTTTCTGGCACGCCCCCCAACAACTATACTACATGGTATAACATGACAGGATTTAGTGGGTCCTTTTACATGGTACTTCACATAAACCCCAAAATGACCTTGATGTCTTCCTGTATCCAGATGCCAGGATGCTTTTCTGACTATTCAGAGCCACATTACGCAGTATAGCATTAAACACATCACATCAGCTGAATCCCAGACCAAGTAACCAAAGCTCTGGACGCCTTCTGGGTGTGCATGTCTGGTCAGCTGGAGGGAGGTGGGGAGGAACTTTTTCTGCAAGGTTGACATTTCGCAGCACGAACTGTGACAGATGGATGAACCAGAGGGTCAAAGTTCAAGGAGAACCAAGGAGCAAGTAAGTCACAGTTGTGTTCGCACCGCAAGAAGGCCTATACTTTGTAAGGGACGCTGCAGGAAGCCAACATTGTCCAAAAAATTACAAATAAAAACTGTGCTATTTGTGACGCCGGCGGACGCCGGTCTTCCGACACACACGGTCGGGGGGAGGGGGGGAGGGGGGGGGGGGTTGAGATCGCAGACTGTGTGGCCTCCGCTGATGATGTAATTAAGGCGAAATGCCCGGTCGGAAGCGGCTCTATAACCCGAGACTTTCTGGACCTCGCTCGCCCTCCCGCCGCCACGGCCAATCTGTGTTTCACACAGGGCGTAATAAATACGATACCTCACTCAGCAGAACGCTGAGCAGATGGTTCTGTATTTATATATCTCAGCCTTTCTTCCCCCCCCCCCCCCAAGTCCCTAACCCTTCCATTGCTACGCTCGCATATGTCCTGTTAAATCATTCGGGACCTGTGTTTTTTTTTCAAGGTAGTTTTGAACAAGGTGTGAAAGTAAATAAGCTCTGTTCTCTAAATTCTCTTAGTAATGTGCGAGCCAAAAAGCTTTCGAATGAGCAGTGATGCTTTTCCCAATGTTTGTTCTACAGGGGTTCATCTTATAACGGTGCGGCGACACCATCAGCAGGGGATTAAATGAGTTGTTGTCTGTTTAGATTCACTATTACAGCCGAGCTGAATCCACTCTATTAGTAATTCTCATCCACTCGTGACCACTTTACGACTATAATTATTAGGCCAGCTCACCCACATCGTGCCTCCCATATTAGTAACCCAACGTGAAGACCAAAGTCATTGCACGATTTTCCGAAACGATATTTTTTCTGATTCGTCTCGATGGTTGGCTCGCAAGCGGTCGGCGCAGTGCCTGTTTTGTCTGGGTGGAAGGGGGTGCGGGGGGGGGGGGGGGTGGCTGGTGACGTCGGGGAGGGGTTCAGCTTGGCTGGAGCCTGTCTTCTGTGTCTCGACTTGCCACTCGTACCTGCCTGATTGGAGCCTGTTAATTGATCACTTCACAGCCTCTGAATGGCACCGTCTGCACCTGCTAATTAGCTCGCATAATTACCCCAGTCAGAAGCCAGGGGGGGCTTCGTGCGTGCAGCCGTCACGCTATGGCGCAATGTCATCCCTGAAAATGAACCCTCTGTGACATTTTCTGTTTGTGTACGCCCGCACCGAGTATATCTGGCCCCGCTGCTGTGGATTAGAAAAGTTGATGGTGTACTTCAGGCCCTGTTTAGGGAATTGCAGATATTGGAAAGGTTTCAAGCGTGAACAAATGTCAAATAGAAAGTCCCTGGCACTTCAAATACACACGTAACACACAGACGCGCACACACAAACACACAATTCTCCACCCTTCATCACATTTGGAAGAAAAAAAACGAATCCTCAGGAAAGATTCAAGATTGTGTGTAATCGTGCCGGGGACTTCCGAGCAACTGAATTTGGTGCTTCGTGCCGGGGACTTCCGAGCAACTGAATTTGGGCGCGTGCTTCGGATTGCGAAGGTTTCGTACATTCGGTAAACCCTTGCCCTTCCCTAGAACGAGGGACCCGTAATGAGTTGAGGTTTATCTCCCAGCGCAGGGGGCGCAGGGGAACGAGCCCCACGTCGCCTCCACCACCCAAGGTGCTGCTGGGAACAAGCGGGGAACCCTCGCGCTGACGCCAGTCTCTCATGAGGCGTTCAGCTCACGTCTGTCCCCGACTAACATCAAACAAACCCGCAGGGCTCTACAGAATTTACCCTCTGATAACTCCTCTCAGATTAGTTTTTTTGAACCAGAGAAAAACCTAGTTACTTTTATCTCAAATTAGACGTAGTAGTGCTGTTTGTGCTTCAGACAGGGTTGGGCAACTCACATCATCGATTGAGGCTGACTGGCAGAAATGCAGTAATATGCGTGCTCACCTATGTGTGCTAAACGAGTAATTATGCATGGGACTTACCTGAGTGACCTGTAATGGAAAGTCTGTCTGAAGCCTTGAGACTAGTCGTTATATTCTCCAGCAGGCCAAGGGTCTGTGCTTGTAAAATACTTTTGATTAAAACTCCAACTTTATTGGTTCTATTCTATTCTATTTATTGGTTCCCTTACAAGCCTGGGCCAGAGGTTTTAGATGCAGGGCACAAATAGAAAGACAAAATCATTTTCCTGATATTACTTTTTATTGCAGCTGAATATCACACGGTTTAGGACTTTTAGCGTTCTCTGGATTACTGCTGTTTTTAAACAACAACTCTAATGTGTCCGAGATACTGAAAATGTTTTAACGAGAGTCACCGTAACGGAGCTACTTTGTACTGCGGCCAGTCTGTTTTCAACCTGTCACATCCGTTTTCTTTCCCCACCACCGGAATTATTCTCTTTGGTCCAAGCCCATCATTCCGGGCGTCAAACCAACACAATCTTTTATAACTGTTCTGGCCTTTTATTCCCCAAATTGGCTGCTCTGTCTTAACCCAAGCCTCTTTTAGAAAGGGTTTGTTTGAATCAAAGAACACACATACTTCCTATATAGTGGCTGTTGCCACTAGAGAGAGTGATAGAAGTTCTCACTTCCGAAAAGAGACAGAGAGAGAGAGAGAGAGAGAGAGAGAGAGAGAGAGAGAGAGAGAGAGAGAGAGAGAGAGAAATGGTGAAATAGAGAGAGAGAGAGAGAGAGAGAAATGGTGAAATAGAGAGAGAGAGAGAGAGAGAGAGAGAGAGAGAGAGAGAGAGAGAGAGAGAGAGAGAGAGAGAGAGGGAAGTGAGAAAGAAACAAGCAAAGTGGGCGTGACCAGAAAATAGAGAGGGAGACAAGAGACAGAGGGAAATAAAGACAGAGAGATAGTGAAATAGAGAGAAAGAGAGAGATGGTGAAATAGAGAGAGAGAGAGACAGAGAGAGAGAGAGAGAGATGGTGAAATAGAGAGAGAGAGAGAGAGAGAGAGAGAGAGAGAGAGAGAGAGAGAGAGAGAGAGAGATGGGTGCACCTCATATGGCTGCTTCTTCAGGTACGGGCCCATAAAAGTCCAGTGGTGATGGATTTCGGCCATAGCTCAGTGATCATATACAATCGCACCCTGTCAAGAGCCGTGGCCCTGGGATCCGTCCGGCCCTGGCCCAGCCCCCCCCCCCCCCCCCCCCCCCCCCCCCTCCGGCGGCCCACAGCAAGAGAGCGGCGCCGCTAACCTTTATTTATGGGATTGTTTTGGCCCCAGATACTGGCCCCTGCGCGCCCATATATCTGTCCCAGCTGGTCAGAAGGGCGCTTGTCTGTTATCCATTCACTCAGGGGCCTGAGCAACCGCCGGCATCCTCAAAGGCTTTGGGGATCTTGAGTGGTTTGGAGTGAAGACATGGGGGCCAGAAATGCCTGTTGGGGGGGTGGGGGGCGGCGGCGGTGGGGGTTAGATTCAAAGTTCTCCTCAGCGTGTGCAAAAGAAAGTCATAGCCAGTTTTTCCAACGTGGACTCCAATGACGATGTGCGCGTTTACCCCTTACTTGCGAGATAAGGTGAGAGCGCGCAGGCCTACCCTCCCGTGATACGCCCTAGAAACTGTGTTGCTGGGGAGATATCGACAGGCTGAGGCCATGTTGTTTAGCACGCTCCTCCGAGGCAGAAAGGCAAACACAGCGGGTCATCAAGACTGAACTCTCATATGCATGATTGTAAATGGCCTTTGAGCCGATGTTGCTTAGCGGCTGTAAGACTCTTGATTAGCTGTGATCTAAGCCTATCAAACAGTGTCGGCTCTGATCTTTTAGTCCTTCTCCTCCATGCTAAACCAGACAGTGATAGGGATTTTAAAACTCCTAGTCATTCAGCCCTCCAGGTCGTAAACCTTTCCCACTAAAAGTAAGATCTTCCGTGTCTTATATTCCTCTTTCCTTCCCTCACTTTTAAACTCCCTCCCTCCCTCCCTCTCTCGTTTTCTCTTGTTTTCTCTCTCGCTCTCTCCCTCTCTATCTCCGTGTCAATTTCTCTACCTTTCCCTACCTCTCTCTTCCACCCCTCATCTCTGTTTGCGCTGTAATCCCAACATGCAACAAATGACCCAGAAAAACAAACGCACCGAGTAATTTTATTAATGCTGGTCCAACACTAAACCCTGGACACGTGACTTATTCATCTCCCCCTGAGTACAGGCCACCTGATGCCAATACACACACACACACAGACACACACACCTCCCCTCTTATCCCCAGCCCCCAGGGGAAGTGATGTCAACTCCGTGGTGATACAAAGGGCTGTTTATCCTTCCAATCCTCTTTGAACTTCCCGCCTCAGTGGGGAAATGTCATGTTTGGAGGCATTAGTGAATAAAGTCCTTCAGCTGAGTCGCCCCGGCCTCCATTTTGACGTCGATCTGTGTTTATCAACTCAAGGTATTTTTAAGTGTGTTGTGTGTGTTCACTGTGCTGTCTAGACCCAACACAGAAATACACACGCTTGCTTGCATACCAATACTTCATACACTATTCCTCTTCATAACGTTTCTATCGTCAAATCCAACGCGCAGAATTTCCTCTTTGAGATGGAGGAAGAAGGGATGAAGAGAAAGATAAAGAGAGAGAACTAGAGAAACAGACGGATGGAGCACAAGGGACGGATGACTAAATGAACATCCATGGTGCCAGTGCCATTGGGCCCAAATCAAATTAGACTGGGGGGGAGTGCCCTATCTAGTGCATTAGTATTCCAGTCTATCGGCCAGGGACCAGCCAAAGGCTCGCCGTCCACATATGAACACTGGCAGGGACTACAAACAATCGAGGAAAAACACTCCAAGTCCCACAAGCTCGCACTGGGCTCGCTTTTATGGCCATTTTGAAATCATATCTGGACTCTGACCATTAGGAAACGATGATATTCAAGATTTGATGGGATAAAACCCTACTTCCACCTGACCTCCTTTCCGTTTTCAAGCATGCATGCAATGCATGCAATTCAATTGAAGCTTCCAAATGACCCCCAAAAGTCTACCCTACAACGTCGAACAGCTTGGCTGGGGTGGGGAGGAACTTAAAGACCCTTTCCTTTTCCTCCGACCCAACACCACCTGAGGCGGAAAGCTCCAGAAAACAGCATAGAGTTCGATTGGAGGCAATGAGTCGTCCCCATCCTTGACCCGGGCTGAGCCCTCAGGCTCAAGCCCAATATGGCAGAACGTGAGTCAGAATGTTGCACAGCATATTCATAACTGTCGTAGCCTGGACCAGAAGAAACCAGGGACCATCTGTTCACACCAGTCTCTGCCCTCTCGCAATATGTAAGAAAACACACACACATTTGCCTAATTTGAGCCTTCCCTCTGTCTCTTTCTCTCTTGGTCTCTCTCTCACTCTGTCTCTCTCTCTTAGTCTCTCTCTCACTCTGTCTCTCTCTTGGTCTCTCTCTCACTCTGTCTCTCTCTCTTAGTCTCTCTCTCACTCTGTCTTTCCGTCCGTCTCCTTTCATCTCGTCTCCTCTCGTTTTTTTGATCCTCTTGTCTTGGCTCCCTCCTTGTAGAGAACTGCGCGGGACTGTTTTTTTCATCCCGCTCCCGCCCGCTCCCGCTGAATTTCTGACCATTACCGCCCGCTCCCGCTGAATTTCTGACCAATCCCGCCCGCTCCCGCAGAATTTCTGACCATTACCGCCCGCTCCCGCAAAGTGTGCGCAACGTGCCCGCCCAGACCCGCGATGTGTCTCCAATATAGTTAGCGAGCTCTTACCAACAGGGCTGCTTGAATGAGCTACTATACAATCGTTTTAATGGGAACATAAATAGACAAAGCAACACGCATTTAAATATAACTTTGTTTTATTAAAATACCTTTTATATAAACCTTGCATAATCACATGGCACCTAAAACAGGCTGCTTTGCAAATCACAATATAAATATGAAAATTGTCAGCCTACTAGTAACACCGCCAACACGCCCCTTTATGTAGCCTATGACCTCAATAACAAATGGCAACGAGAGGCTGAGTGGCTCAAACAGTAGTAGCATAGCCTAAAATAAACTAAGTTAATAAATGAATTTAACGAATCACTTGCCAATATTGCTATGGAGGAAGAGGATGTTGCTGACCGACTGCGGCCCCATTCGCGTGCGTCTCTCTTCCAAGATGCGCCCACAGACACTAAATGTACTAAACTAGATGCGGGAATACTGAAGATGAAACGCGCTAGCTTTGAGAGCGCTTGTCAGACTTGCCTCGTTTAGTTTTAATGGTGTACACAACTTGTTTAATGTTCTGCTCTACTTCGTTGGTTGACTGAGTCATGACTCAGTAGTACCTAGCTATTACAATCCCGCACAAACCCGCAGTATTTTTTTTTAGCCGCCCGTTCCCGCCCGCAGTTAAATTGAAACCGCCCGTTCCCGCGAGATTTGCGTTGGGTCCCGCGGGACCCAGCGGGACCCAATCCCAGTGCAGACCTCTACCTCCTTGCTTTTCTTCACTTCCCCTCTCCACCCTCTTCCTCCTCCTCCTCCTCTCCCGCCCTCTCCTCCTCTCTATTCTTCTCTCCTCCCTCCTCTCGCCGGTTGCATTCACGTGGCAGGAAGCTGCGGCCCGAGACAGTGATATACACGTCTCCTCTCAATGAACCCGGCGGCATTCATTCTCGAAGAGCGTCTATCCGTCAGACATGGAACCGGCTGATGCATCGCACAGACAGATGACAGGGCAGAGTTACTTGCAGAGTCGCACTTCATTGCCTGTTTGTCACGGAGGCTCTGGGCCACGCAGCAGCGCTGACGAAAGGGGCGATGACAGAGCGAAGGAGGGAACGAGGGAGTATCGGATGGAAGAGGATATGGTGGGGGGGGGGGGGGGGGGGGTCATCGGTGTGGCTCAGATGACTGCGAGGGGAAGGCCGTGTCAGTCCCTGGATAGGATGTGACTGAGGGCCCCTCTGCATGTAAATCATTCGGAGATTGCAGCTCGTGCGAGGGGCATGAGGCACTGCAGGATGTGATCATTTGTGTGTGTGTGTGGGTGTGGTTTTGTTAAACTACCTTTGTGGGGACCATGAACTTTAAGCGTCTTTCAAAGATGTTTGTGGGCCTGAGGGTGGGAATTTGCGTTAAGTTTCAATTTAGGGGTGACAGATAGCACAATATTGTGCATGAAAGTGAATTGTCAGTCCTCAGTAGGATGGCAAAACCAACCCTAGTGTGTGTGCGCTAGTGTGTGCATTCATGTGTCTCTGGGATGACCTTGCGCTGTCCAGGGCTGCGACCTGATTGGTGGACCCCGTGTTTGGCAATGTTCTGTTTGTTCAGTACGGTCCAGACGAAATGAACCCCCAGACTGACCCCTTGACACACTCGACTCAACACTGCTGTCTTTTAATGGCGCTCACCTCTAGAACTGAAGGGATTGGGACAATGTCTCCCCTCGCTTGTTGCAGTGTGAGTGTGTTTGAGTGTGCATGGGAGTGTGTAGGTATGTATGTGTGTGTGTGTGTTTGTTTGCTATGTCTCTACCCATGTCTGTTTTTAGGTTTTGCATTCTTGGTATGATCCCCTTTGACACTAATCCCATAAGATTTTTTTAAATCCCTGGTTATTTCTGAACTTAACCTGCCTGCTTGTGCTCGTCACCGGGCCTGTCAGCGGGCGGCGTCTCTTGACGACTTCTTCACGGGACAGATAAGGGGCAGGAAATTCAGTTAGCTTTGGTGTCCTGACACTGATAGAGGAACTTGATGGTTCGTATCCCATTACGCAGACATCAGACCTAAATGCATCCGAACAAGACTGGTGTTCAAAGACGGGAGAGGATTATAGAAGGGCTGCATCGGACGGTTTGGATTCGTGTGCGTGTACGTGTTTGTGTGTGTACGTGTGTGTGTGTGTGTGTGTCTACACAATTGCGATTCTCTGCAGTCTCTCAGTGGAGGTATGGGAGACTGGAATGACCTCCAGCAGCTGTACCACCCTTCGGTGGAGAGAGAGAGAGAGAGAGAGACAGAGAGAGAGAGAGAGAGAGAGAGAGAGAGAGAGGCAGGGAGAAAAGGAGGAGCGAGAGAGGGAGACCGAGCGATGGGGAGAGAGGGACAGAGGGGGAGAGAGAGCAAGAGAAATGAAGTGAGAGACCGAGAGACAGAGAGATGGGAGGAGAGATAGCAAGAGAGAGAGAGAGAGCGAGAGAAAGACAAAGTGAGCGACAGATAAGAAAGATTAGAGGGGGAGGGTGGAGGCAGAGACGGAACGAAAGCAGGAGAGAGAGAGTCGGGGGCATGGAAGGGTAAAGAGATGGACGCAGCGGAGGAACGCTGCATGCCTCCTTATCAAGGACAGAGGAAGGGCCCAACAACAGTCCTCAGCAATTAGACTTCAATTTATCCTCCCACACGTCACCACTGAGGTGTTACCATTCTGCCTAATAGACCTGTGAATATTTTATGTGCTTTATTGCGTTCCGTTTCTTTCTCTCCCTCTCTCATTATTTCCCTCCCCCTCTCTCTCTCTTTTCCTCTCTTTCCTTCTTTCTTTCTTTCTTTCTTTCTTTCTCTCTCCCTCCCTCTCTCTCTGCCCCCCCCCCCTCCGCCCTCCTCTCACGAAAGGCAGACAAAGTCAACTATGAATATCTTAGGAGGTGACAGCACACCAGGCAGGTCACAAAGAGAGCCATGAATGTCAACGATCGCCATGACTATTGAAGAATAATAGCAATCGTTACAGAGTTATTCCAATGTGTGTGGGCGCTCGTGAGTGTATGTTTGTTTTCGTGTGGGCGGGTGTGTGTGTATGATGGTATCCTTGACGTCATAGCCGAAGTCCCTAAAGCCCGAGCCATTGTGGATGCGATGCACTTAACTCTGGCGGTGTGTGTTCCCTGTGCCTTTGCCAAAGTAGAGTGTGCACATTGTGTGTGTAACATCTCCGTTTTCTGATACGTCCTGTTGATGGAACGATAGATAAGGAAACAGAAGGCTTTTTGATTGGTAGTTCCTGGAAAGAGAAGGAGGAGAGACGAGTGTGCGTGTGCGTGTCATAGGGAGGTTAATGGGAGAAACCTTCCCTCCTCATTTCCAGCTGGGGTCTGTCTGATCACCCGAGGAAGGTGCCGAAACTAAATTCTGTATTCTCCAGCCCACCCCTCCCAGGCGAGCCTTTGCCGTAAATCAAATGCGCCTAAACCGCTTAAAATGTATTTATTCCGCAATCGCGGATTGGGCCGGATTATAACAGGTCTAGATCGAGGGACGGTACGGCCAATGTCCCCGTTATTAGTGCCATCCTGGGTGGTTCAGAGAGGCATTGTGGGACGCGACGCACGGTTCCGTCATCGGACGTGTAATCCCTGGCTGCGGTAATCTCTTCGCTAGCATCAACTCTGAGCGCTTCCCAGATTAACACAATATAAAATCATGTTAGCAAATTTGCCCTGCCCTATCCTTGCCTGCCCTCTGCTTCTTAAAGGGTGTATAGTGGAGTCACTAGAAAAGCATCGGCCTATTTTGTCATAGACAATGTGAATGCTTATTTTGACCACCCTGTCGTTGTTTTACATACCTTTTTTTATGACTAAATGTTATTTTCTTGTGTGTGTGTGTTTATGCTCCCCCTCCATCTCGAGCGCCATATTCAGACAGTCCTTTTGTCGAGAGGTAGAAGTTAATACTCTCTAAGCCTACTTTTAAGGCTGAAGGTTAGTTGACTGGCCCTCAAGTGTATTGTACAGAGATTTCTAGCGAATCCCCATTTCAGACAATCTTTGCTTCCAACTGATTTTCTGCGTCGTCTGAATGGCTACAAATTAAACCTTTAAAGGCTTTGACCGACTTACGTCTGACTTTAAATTCCGAGTATATTCCCAGAATATTCACAGTATTCCCTAAAGGAATGTCTGGGAAATACTGATTTGTCCCTAAACGTTGATCACTAAATGTTGTTGAATAAATCTGCCGTTAATTACGTCTGTCCATCGTTCTTTTTTTTCCCACATCTGTTCTTAATGGGTTTCGAGATCTGTTGCCAAAGCGTAACGAAGCTTAGAATCGTAAGAGCTCATTGGCTGATGGAGGCTCTATTAGGGAGATCCTCTTTCCAGTGAATGTGTTGGTTGCTTGGTTCGAAAGCTTTTTTGAGGAATTACACTGACAAAGTGCACATAGTATTGGCTGTTTTCCCAATCCCTCATTAAGCCTGGTTTATCCTTGGCTAATCCCGGTGGCCACATAAATGATGGGTTTGAACCCTTTTCCTCTCCTCCCCTCCGCTCCTCCTCATCCTTCCTTGGGGCGGCTTATAAATGAAGTTGTAACCAGGGAGGTCTTTTTGAGTCGTCTGTTAGGTGTTGACCGGAAAAGGGAAATACAACATTAAATGGGTGTGCTTGCAGAAGGAGATGTCTGGCGTTGGGAAACAGCTTGTTTAGCTGGCATTTCTAACTACCCAATAAAGATATATTTTAGAGTCAAAGGTCCCCACCACCCCTTTTCT